>OZ019973.1:9046052-9311052 GCA_963970395.1 Ephialtes manifestator
TTTTCACTATCGGGGTGGCAACATGTTTCAAGAAGTGACAAACGCGCTATTGAATTCACGTTCCGCATTAAAAATCCAAAATTGGTACCTAAGACTTTAATATTATAAGTTTTTTATTCAATCTCTTCATGTTTCCAGATGAATTCAGCCGCGATCGCTATTTTTCACTATCGGGGTGGCAACCTCTTTCAAGAAGTTGCAAACGCAATATTGAATTCACTTTCCGCATAAAAAATCCAACATTGGTTCCTAAGACTTTAACGTTACAAGTTTTTTGTAAATCTCTACATGTTTCCAGATGAATTCAGCCGCGATCGCTATTTTTTCACTATCGGGGTGGCAACATGTTCAAGAAGTGACAAACGCACTATTGAATTCACTTTCCGCATTAAAAATCCAAAATTGGTACCGAAGACTTTAATATTACAAGTATTTTTTTTCAATCTCTACATGTTTCCAGATGAATTCAGCCGCGATCGCTATTTTTTCACTATCGGGATGGCAACCTGTTTCAAGAAGTGACAAACGCACTATTGAATGCACTTTCCGCATTAAAAATCCAATACTGGTACTGAAGACTTTAATATTACAAGTTTTTTTTTCAATCTCTACATGTTTCCAGCTGAATTTATTTGCGCTGGCAATTTGTCAACTATCGGGGTGGCAACCTGTTTCAAGAAGTGACAAACGCACTATTGAATTCACTTTCCGCATTAAAAATCCAAGATTGGTACCTAAGACTTTAATATTACAAGTTGTTTTTTCAATCTATACATGTTTCCAGACGAATCAGCCGCGATTGCTATTTTTACTATCGGGGTGGCAACCTGTTTCAAGAAGTGACAAACGCACGATTGCATTCACTTTCCGCATTAAAACCCAAAATTGGTACCTAAGACTTTGATATTACAAGTTTTTTTTAAATATCTACATGTTTCCAGATGAATTCAGCCGCGATTGCTATTTTTTACTATCGGGGTGGCAACCTGTTTCAAGAAGTGACATACGTACGATTGAATCACTTTCCGCATTAAAAATCCAAAATTGGTACTGAAGACTTTAATATTACAAGTTTTTTTTCAATCTCTACATGTTTCCAGATGAATTTATTTGCGCTGGAAATTTGTCCACTATCGGGGTGGCAACCTGTTTCAAGAAGTGACAACGCACTATTGAATTCACTTTCCGCATTAAAAATCCAAAATTGGTACCTAAGACTTTAATATTACAAGTTGTTTTTTCAATCTATACATGTTTCCAGATGAATTCAGCCACGATTGCTATTTTTTACTATCGGGGTGGCAACCTGTTTCAAGAAGTGACAAACGCACGATTGAATTCAGTTTCTGCATTAAAAATCCAAAATTGGTACCTAAGACTTTGATATTACAAGTTTTTTTTAAATCTCTACATGTTTCCAGATGAATTCAGCCGCGATTGCTATTTTTTACTATCGGGGTGGCAACCTGTTTTCAAGAAGTGACAAACGCACGATTGAATTCACTTTCCGCATTAAAAATCCAAAATTGGTATCTGAGCCTTTAATATTACATTTTTTTTTCAATCTCTACATGTTTCCAGATGAATTTATTTGCGCTCGCAATTTGTCCACTATCGGTGTGGCAATCTGTTTCAAGAAGTGGCAAACGCACTATTGAATTCACTTTCCGCATTAACAATCCAAAATTGGTACCTAAGACTTTAATATTACAAGTTTTTTTTAAATCTCTACATGTTTCCAGATGAATTCAGCCGCGATCGCTATTTTTTCACTATCGGGGTGGCAACATGTTTCAAGAAGTGACAAACGCGCTATTGAATTCACGTTCCGCATTAAAAATCCAAATTGGTACCTAAGACTTTAATATTACAAGTTGTTTTTTCAATCTCTTCATGTTTCCAGATGAATTCAGCCGCGATCGCTATTTTTTCACTATCGGGGTGGCAACCTCTTTCAAGAAGTTGCAAACGCACTATTGATTCACTTTCCGCATAAAAAATCCAACATTGGTTCCTAAGACTTTAACGTTACAAGTTTTTTTGTAAATCTCTACATGTTTCCAGATGAATTCAGCCGCGATCGCTATTTTTTCACTATCGGGGTGGCAACATGTTTCAAGAAGTGACAAACGCACTATTGAATTCACTTTCCGCATTAAAAATCCAAAATTGGTACTGAAGACTTTAATATTACAAGTTTTTTTTCAATCTCTACATGTTTCCAGATGAATTTATTTGCGCTGGCAATTTGTCCACTATCGGGGTGGCAACCTGTTTCAAGAAGTGACAAACGCACTATTGAATTCACTTTCCGCATTAAAAATTCCAAAATTGGTACTGAAAACTTTAATATTACAAGTTTTTTTTTCAATCTCTACATGTTTCCAGATGAATTTATTTGCGCTGGCAATTTGTCCACTATCGGTGTGGCAACCTGTTTCAAGAAGTGACAAACGCACTATTGAATTCACTTTCCGCATTAAAAATCCAAAATTGGTACCGAAGACTTTAATATTACAAGTTTATTTTTCAATCTCTATATGTTTCCAGATGAATTCAGCCGCGATCGCTATTTTTTTACTATCGGGGTGGCAACCTGTTTCAAATAGTGACAAACACACTATTGAATTCACTTTCCGCTTTATAAATCCAAAATTTGTTCCTGACTTTATTATTTCAACGTTGTTTTTTCAATCTCTACATGTTTCCAGATGAATTTATTTGCGCTCGCAAATTTGTCCACTATCGGGGTGGCAACCTGTTTCAAGAAGCTACAAACGCACTATTGAATTCACTTTCCGCATTAAAAATCCAAAATTGGTACCTAAGACTTTAATATTACAAGTTTTTTTTTAAATCTCTACATGTTTCCGGATGGATTGAGCCGCGATCGCTATTTTTTTACTATCGGGGTGGCAACCTCTTTCAAGAAGTTGCAAACGCACTATTGAATTCACTTTCCGCATAAAAAATCCAACATTGGTTCCTAAGACTTTAACGTTACAAGTTTTTTTGTAAATCTCTACATGTTTCCAGATGAATTCAGCCGCGATCGCTATTTTTTCGCTATCGGGGTGGCAACATGTTTCAAAAAGTGACAAACGCACTATTGAATTCACTTTCCGCATTAAAAATCCAAAATTGGTAACGAAGACTTTAATATTACAAGTTTTATTTTTCAATCTCTATATGTTTCCAGATGAATTCAGCCGCGATCGCTATTTTTTTACTATCGGGTGGCAACCTGTTTCAAATAGTGATGAACGCACTATTGAATTCACTTTCCGCATTACAAATCCAAAATTGGTACCTAAGACTTTAATATTACTAGTTTTTTTTTCAATCTGTACATGTTTCCGGATGAATTTATTTGCGCTCGCAATTTGTCCACTATCGGGGTGGTACCATGTTTCAAAAAGTGACAAACGCGCTATTGAATTCACGTTCCGCATTAAAAATCCAAAATTGGTACCTAAGACTTTAATATTATAAGTTTTTTTTTCAATCTCTTCATGTTTCCAGATGAATTCAGCCGCGATCGCTATTTTTTCACTATCGGGGTGGCAACCTCTTTCAAGAAGTTGCAAACGCACTATTGAATTCACTTTCCGCATAAAAAATCCAACATTGGTTCCTAAGCCTTTAACGTTACAAGTTTTTTTGTAAATCTCTACATGTTTCCAGATGAATTCAGCCGCGATCGCTATTTTTTCACTATCGGGATGGCAACCTGTTTCAAGAAGTGACAAACGCACTATTGAATTCACTTTCCGCAGTAAAAATCCAAAACTGGTACTGAAGACTTTAATATTACAAGTTTTTTTTTCAATCTCTACATGTTTCCAGATGAATTTATTTGCGCTGGCAATTTGTCCACTATCGGGGTGGCAACCTGTTTCAAGAAGTGACAAACGCACTATTGAATTCACTTTCCGCATTAAAAATCCAAGATTGGTACCTAAGACTTTAATATTACAAGTTGTTTTTTCAATCTATACATGTTTCCAGACGAATTCAGCCGCGATTGCTATTTTTTACTATCGGGGTGGCAACCTGTTTCAAGAAGTGACAAACGCACGATTGAATTCACTTTCTGCATTAAAAATCCAAAATTGGTACCTAAGACTTTAATATTATAAGTTTTTTTTTCAATCTCTACATGTTTCCAGATGAATTCAGCCGCGATCGCTATTTTTCTCACTATCGGGGTGGCAACATGTTTCAAGAAGTGACAAACGCACTATTGAATTCACTTTCCGCATTAAAAATCCAAAATTGGTACCGAAGACTTTAACGTTACAAGTTTTTTTGTAAATCTCTACATGTTTCATTCAGTAAATCTCTACATGTTTCATTCAGCCGCGATCGCTATTTTTTCACTATCGGGGTGGCAACATGTTTCAAGAAGTGACAAACGCACTATTGAATTCACTTTCCGCATTAAAAATCCAAAATTGGTACTGAAGACTTTAATATTACAAGTTTTTTTTTCAATCTCTACATGTTTCCAGATGAATTTATTTGCGCTGGCAATTTGTCCACTATCGGGGTGGCAACCTGTTTCAAGAAGTGACAAACGCACTATTGAATTCACTTTCCGCATTAAAAATCCAAAATTGGTACTGAAAACTTTAATATTACAAGTTTTTTTTTCAATCTCTACATGTTTCCAGATGAATTTATTTGCGCTGGCAATTTGTCCACTATTGGGGTGGCAACCTGTTTCAAGAAGTGACAAACGCACTATTGAATTCACTTTCCGCATTAAAAATCCAAAATTGGTACCGAAGACTTTAATATTACAAGTTTTATTTTTCAATCTCTATATGTTTCCAGATGAATTCAGCCGCGATCGCTATTTTTTTACTATCGGGGTGGCAACCTGTTTCAAATAGTGACAAACACACTATTGAATTCACTTTCCGCTTTATAAATCCAAAATTTGTTCCTGACTTTATTATTTCAACGTTGTTTTTTCAATCTCTACATGTTTCCAGATGAATTTATTTGCGCTCGCAATTTGTCCACTATCGGGGTGGCAACCTGTTTCAAGAAGCTACAAACGCACTATTGAATTCACTTTCCGCATTAAAAATCCAAAATTGGTACCTAAGACTTTAATATTACAAGTTTTTTTTTAAATCTCTACATGTTTCCGGATGGATTGAGCCGCGATCGCTATTTTTTTACTATCGGGGTGGCAACCTCTTTCAAGAAGTTGCAAACGCACTATTGAATTCACTTTCCGCATAAAAAATCCAACATTGGTTCCTAAGACTTTAACGTTACAAGTTTTTTTGTAAATCTCTACATGTTTCGAGATGAATTCAGCCGCGATCGCTATTTTTTCGCTATCGGGGTGGCAACATGTTTCAAAAAGTGACAAACGCACTATTGAATTCACTTTCCGCATTAAAAATCCAAAATTGGTAACGAAGACTTTAATATTACAAGTTTTATTTTTCAATCTCTATATGTTTCCAGATGAATTCAGCCGCGATCGCTATTTTTTTACTATCGGGGTGGCAACCTGTTTCCAATAGTGATAAACGCACTATTGAATTCACTTTCCGCATTACAAATCCAAAATTGGTACCTAAGACTTTAATATTACTAGTTTTTTTTTCAATCTGTACATGTTTCCGGATGAATTTATTTGCGCTCGCAATTTGTCCACTATCGGGGTGGCACCATGTTTCAAGAAGTGACAAACGCGCTATTGAATTCACGTTCCGCATTAAAAATCCAAAATTGGTACCTAAGACTTTAATATTATAAGTTTTTTTTTCAATCTCTTCATGTTTCCAGATGAATTCAGCCGCGATCGCTATTTTTTCACTATCGGGGTGGCAACCTCTTTCAAGAAGTTGCAAACGCACTATTGAATTCACTTTCCGCATAAAAAATCCAACATTGGTTCCTAAGCCTTTAACGTTACAAGTTTTTTTGTAAATCTCTACATGTTTCCAGATGAATTCAGCCGCGATCGCTATTTTTTCACTATCGGGATGGCAACCTGTTTCAAGAAGTGACAAACGCACTATTGAATTCACTTTCCGCAGTAAAAATCCAAAACTGGTACTGAAGACTTTAATATTACAAGTTTTTTTTTCAATCTCTACATGTTTCCAGATGAATTTATTTGCGCTGGCATTTTGTCCACTATCGGGGTGGCAACCTGTTTCAAGAAGTGACAAACGCACTATTGAATTCACTTTCCGCATTAAAAATCCAAGATTGGTACCTAAGACTTTAATATTACAAGTTTTTTTTTTCAATCTATACATGTTTCCAGACGAATTCAGCCGCGATTGCTATTTTTTACTATCGGGGTGGTAACCTGTTTCAAGTAGTGACAAACGCACGATTGCATTCACTTTCCGCATTAAAACCCAAAATTGGTACCTAAGACTTTGATATTACAAGTTTTTTTTAAATCTCTACATGTTTCCAGATGAATTTATTTGCGCTCGCAATTTGTCCACTATCGGTGTGGCAATCTGTTTCAAGAAGTGGCAAACGCACTATTCAATTCACTTTCCGCATTAACAATCCAAAATTGGTACCTAAGACTTTAATATTACAAGTTTTTTTTAAATCTCTACATGTTTCCAGATGAATTCAGCCGCGATCGCTATTTTTTCACTATCGGGGTGGCAACATGTTTCAAGAAGTGACAAACGCGCTATTGAATTCACGTTCCGCATTAAAAATCCAAAATTGGTACCTAAGACTTTAATATTATAAGTTTTTTTTTCAATCTCTTCATGTTTCCAGATGAATTCAGCCGCGATCGCTATTTTTTCACTATCGGGGTGGCAACCTCTTTCAAGAAGTTGCAAACGCACTATTGATTCACTTTCCGCATAAAAAATCCAACATTGGTTCCTAAGACTTTAACGTTACAAGTTTTTTTGTAAATCTCTACATGTTTCCAGATGAATTCAGCCGCGATCGCTATTTTTTCACTATCGGGGTGGCAACATGTTTCAAGAAGTGACAAGCGCACTATTGAATTCACTTTCCGCATTAAAAATCCAAAATTGGTACTGAAGACTTTAATATTACAAGTTTTTTTTTCAATCTCTACATGTTTCCAGATGAATTTACTTGCGATGGCAATTTGTCCACTATCGGGGTGGCAACCTGTTTCAAGAAGTGACAAACGCACTATTGAATTCACTTTCCGCATTAAAAATCCAAAATTGGTACCTAAGACTTTAATATTACAAGTTGTTTTTTCAATCTATACATGTTTCCAGATGAATTCAGCCGCGATTGCTATTTTTTACTATCGGGGTGGCAACCTGTTTCAAGAAGTGACAAACGCACGATTGAATTCACTTTCCGCATTAAAAATCCAAAATTGGTACCTAAGACTTTGATATTACAAGTTTTTTTTAAATCTCTACATGTTTCCAGATGAATTCAGCCGCGATTGCTATTTTTTACTATCGGGGTGGCAACCTGTTTCAAGAAGTGACAAACGCACGATTGAATTCACTTTCCGCATTAAAAATCCAAAATTGGTATCTGAGCCTTTAATATTACTTTTTTTTTTTCAATCTCTACATGTTTCCAGATGAATTTATTTGCGCTCGCAATTTGTCCACTATCGGGGTGGCACCATGTTTCAAGAAGTGACAAACGCGCTATTGAATTCACGTTCCGCATTAAAAATCCAAAATTGGTACCTAAGACTTTAATATTATAAGTTTTTTTTTCAATCTCTTCATGTTTCCAGATGAATTCAGCCGCGATTGCTATTTTTTCACTATCGGGGTGGCAACCTCTTTCAAGAAGTTGCAAACGCACTATTGAATTCACTTTCCGCATCAAAAATCCAACATTCGTTCCTAAGCCTTTAACGTTACAAGTTTTTTTGTAAATCTCTACATGTTTCCAGATGAATTCAGCCGCGATCACTATTTTTTCACTATCGGGGTGGCAACGTGTTTCAAGAAGTGACAAACGCACTATCGAATTCACTTTACGCATTAAAAATCCAAAATTCGTACCGAAGACTGTAATATTACAAGTATTTTTTTTCAATCTCTACATGTTTCCAGATGAATTCAGCCGCGATCGCTATTTTTTCACTATCGGGATGGCAACCTGTTTCAAGAAGTGACAAACGCACTATTGAATTCACTTTCCGCATTAAAAATCCAAAACTGGTACTGAAGACTTTAATATTACAAGTTTTTTTTTCAATCTCTACATGTTTCCAGATGAATTTATTTGCGCTGGCAATTTGTCCACTATCGGGGTGGCAACCTGTTTCAAGAAGTGACAAACGCACTATTGAATTCACTTTCCGCATTAAAAATCCAAGATTGGTACCTAAGACTTTAATATTACAAGTTTTTTTTTCAATCTATACATGTTTCCAGACGAATTCAGCCGCGATTGCTATTTTTTACTATCGGGGTGGTAACCTGTTTCAAGAAGTGACAAACGCACGATTGCATTCACTTTCCGCATTAAAACCCAAAATTGGTACCTAAGACTTTGATATTACAAGTTTTTTTTAAATCTCTACATGTTTCCAGATGAATTCAGCCGCGATTGCTATTTTTTACTATCGGGGTGGCAACCTGTTTCAAGAAGTGACAAGCGTACGATTGAATTCACTTTCCGCATTAAAAATCCAAAATTGGTACTGAAGACTTTAATATTACAAGTTTTGTTTTCAATCTCTACATGTTTCCAGATGAATTTATTGGCGCTGGCAATTTGTCCACTATCGGGGTGGCAACCTGTTTCAAGAAGTGACAAACGCACTATTGAATTCACTTTCCGCATTAAAAATCCAAAATTGGTACCTAAGACTTTAATATTACAAGTTGTTTTTTAAATCTCTACATGTTTCCAGATGAATTCAGCCGCGATCGCTATTTTTTCACTATCGGGGTGGCAACATGTTTCAAGAAGTGACAAACGCACTATTGAATTCACTTTCCGCATTAAAAATCCAAAATTGGTACCGAAGACTTTAACGTTACAAGTTTTTTTGTAAATCTCTACATGTTTCATTCAGTAAATCTCTACATGTTTCATTCAGCCGCGATCGCTATTTTTTCACTATCGGGGTGGCAACATGTTTCAAGAAGTGACAAACGCACTATTGAATTCACTTTCCGCATTAAAAATCCAAAATTGGTACTGAAGACTTTAATATTACAAGTTTTTTTTTCAATCTCTACATGTTTCCAGATGAATTTATTTGCGCTGGCAATTTGTCCACTATCGGGGTGGCAACCTGTTTCAAGAAGTGACAAACGCACTATTGAATTCACTTTCCGCATTAAAAATCCAAAATTGGTACTGAAAACTTTAATATTACAAGTTTTTTTTTCAATCTCTACATGTTTCCAGATGAATTTATTTGCGCTGGCAATTTGTCCACTATCGGGGTGGCAACCTGTTTCAAGAAGTGACAAACGCACTATTGAATTCACTTTCCGCATTAAAAATCCAAAATTGGTACCGAAGACTTTAATATTACAAGTTTTATTTTTCAATCTCTATATGTTTCCAGATGAATTCAGCCGCGATCGCTATTTTTTTACTATCGGGGTGGCAACCTGTTTCAAATAGTGACAAACACACTATTGAATTCACTTTCCGCTTTATAAATCCAAAATTTGTTCCTGACTTTATTATTTCAACGTTGTTTTTTCAATCTCTACATGTTTCCAGATGAATTTATTTGCGCTCGCAATTTCTCCACTATCGGGGTGGCAACCTGTTTCAAGAAGCTACAAACGCACTATTGAATTCACTTTCCGCATTAAAAATCCAAAATTGGTACCTAAGACTTTAATATTACAAGTTTTTTTTTAAATCTCTACATGTTTCCGGATGGATTGAGCCGCGATCGCTATTTTTTTACTATCGGGGTGGCAACCTCTTTCAAGAAGTTGCAAACGCACTATTGAATTCACTTTCCGCATAAAAAATCCAACATTGGTTCCTAAGACTTTAACGTTACAAGTTTTTTTGTAAATCTCTACATGTTTCCAGATGAATTCAGCCGCGATCGCTATTTTTTCGCTATCGGGGTGGCAACATGTTTCAAAAAGTGACAAACGCACTATTGAATTCACTTTCCGCATTAAAAATCCAAAATTGGTAACGAAGACTTTAATATTACAAGTTTTATTTTTCAATCTCTATATGTTTCCAGATGAATTCAGCCGCGATCGCTATTTTTTTACTATCGGGGTGGCAACCTGTTTCAAATAGTGATAAACGCACTATTGAATTCACTTTCCGCATTACAAATCCAAAATTGGTACCTAAGACTTTAATATTACTAGTTTTTTTTTCAATCTGTACATGTTTCCGGATGAATTTATTTGCGCTCGCAATTTGTCCACTATCGGGGTGGCACCATGTTTCAAGAAGTGACAAACGCGCTATTGAATTCACGTTCCGCATTAAAAATCCAAAATTGGTACCTAAGACTTTAATATTATAAGTTTTTTTTTCAATCTCTTCATGTTTCCAGATGAATTCAGCCGCGATCGCTATTTTTTCACTATCGGGGTGGCAACCTCTTTCAAGAAGTTGCAAACGCACTATTGAATTCACTTTCCGCATAAAAAATCCAACATTGGTTCCTAAGCCTTTAACGTTACAAGTTTTTTTGTAAATCTCTACATGTTTCCAGATGAATTCAGCCGCGATCGCTATTTTTTCACTATCGGGATGGCAACCTGTTTCAAGAAGTGACAAACGCACTATTGAATTCACTTTCCGCAGTAAAAATCCAAAACTGGTACTGAAGACTTTAATATTACAAGTTTTTTTTTCAATCTCTACATGTTTCCAGATGAATTTATTTGCGCTGGCAATTTGTCCACTATCGGGGTGGCAACCTGTTTCAAGAAGTGACAAACGCACTATTGAATTCACTTTCCGCATTAAAAATCCAAGATTGGTACCTAAGACTTTAATATTACAAGTTTTTTTTTCAATCTATACATGTTTCCAGACGAATTCAGCCGCGATTGCTATTTTTTACTATCGGGGTGGCAACCTGTTTCAAGAAGTGACAAACGCACGATTGAATTCACTTTCCGCATTAAAAATCCAAAATTGGTACCTAAGACTTTGATATTACAAGTTTTTTTTAAATCTCTACATGTTTCCAGATGAATTTATTTGCGCTCGCAATTTGTCCACTATCGGCGTGGCAATCTGTTTCAAGAAGTGGCAAACGCACTATTGAATTCACTTTCCGCATTAACAATCCAAAATTGGTACCTAAGACTTTAATATTACAAGTTTTTTTTAAATCTCTACATGTTTCCAGATGAATTCAGCCGCGATCGCTATTTTTTCACTATCGGGGTGGCAACATGTTTCAAGAAGTGACAAACGCGCTATTGAATTCACGTTCCGCATTAAAAATCCAAAATTGGTACCTAAGACTTTAATATTATAAGTTTTTTTTTCAATCTCTTCATGTTTCCAGATGAATTCAGCCGCGATCGCTATTTTTTCACTATCGGGGTGGCAACCTCTTTCAAGAAGTTGCAAACGCACTATTGATTCACTTTCCGCATAAAAAATCCAACATTGGTTCCTAAGACTTTAACGTTACAAGTTTTTTTGTAAATCTCTACATGTTTCCAGATGAATTCAGCCGCGATCGCTATTTTTTCACTATCGGGGTGGCAACATGTTTCAAGAAGTGACAAGCGCACTATTGAATTCACTTTCCGCATTAAAAATCCAAAATTGGTACTGAAGACTTTAATATTACAAGTTTTTTTTTCAATCTCTACATGTTTCCAGATGAATTTACTTGCGATGGCAATTTGTCCACTATCGGGGTGGCAACCTGTTTCAAGAAGTGACAAACGCACTATTGAATTCACTTTCCGCATTAAAAATCCAAAATTGGTACCTAAGACTTTAATATTACAAGTTGTTTTTTCAATCTATACATGTTTCCAGATGAATTCAGCCGCGATTGCTATTTTTTACTATCGGGGTGGCAACCTGTTTCAAGAAGTGACAAACGCACGATTGAATTCACTTTCCGCATTAAAAATCAAAAATTGGTACCTAAGACTTTGATATTACAAGTTTTTTTTAAATCTCTACATGTTTCCAGATGAATTCAGCCGCGATTGCTATTTTTTACTATCGGGGTGGCAACCTGTTTCAAGAAGTGACAAACGCACGATTGAATTCACTTTCCGCATTAAAAATCCAAAATTGGTATCTGAGCCTTTAATATTACTTTTTTTTTTCAATCTCTACATGTTTCCAGATGAATTTATTTGCGCTCGCAATTTGTCCACTATCGGTGTGGCAATCTGTTTCAAGAAATGGCAAACGCACTATTGAATTCTCTATCCGCATTAACAATCCAAAATTGGTACCTAAGACTTTAATATTACAAGTTTTTTTTAAATCTCTACATGTTTCCAGATGAATTCAGCTGCGATCGCTATTTTTTCACTATCGGGGTGGCAACATGTTTCAAGAAGTGACAAACGCGCTATTGAATTCACGTTCCGCATTAAAAATCCAAAATTGGTACCTAAGACTTTAATATTATAAGTTTTTTATTCAATCTCTTCATGTTTCCAGATGAATTCAGCCGCGATCGCTATTTTTTCACTATCGGGGTGGCAACCTCTTTCAAGAAGTTGCAAACGCAATATTGAATTCACTTTCCGCATAAAAAATCCAACATTGGTTCCTAAGACTTTAACGTTACAAGTTTTTTTGTAAATCTCTACATGTTTCCAGATGAATTCAGCCGCGATCGCTATTTTTTCACTATCGGGGTGGCAACATGTTTCAAGAAGTGACAAACGCACTATTGAATTCACTTTCCGCATTAAAAATCCAAAATTGGTACCGAAGACTTTAATATTACAAGTATTTTTTTTCAATCTCTACATGTTTCCAGATGAATTCAGCCGCGATCGCTATTTTTTCACTATCGGGATGGCAACCTGTTTCAAGAAGTGACAAACGCACTATTGAATGCACTTTCCGCATTAAAAATCCAATACTGGTACTGAAGACTTTAATATTACAAGTTTTTTTTTCAATCTCTACATGTTTCCAGCTGAATTTATTTGCGCTGGCAATTTGTCAACTATCGGGGTGGCAACCTGTTTCAAGAAGTGACAAACGCACTATTGAATTCACTTTCCGCATTAAAAATCCAAGATTGGTACCTAAGACTTTAATATTACAAGTTGTTTTTTCAATCTATACATGTTTCCAGACGAATTCAGCCGCGATTGCTATTTTTTACTATCGGGGTGGCAACCTGTTTCAAGAAGTGACAAACGCACGATTGCATTCACTTTCCGCATTAAAACCCAAAATTGGTACCTAAGACTTTGATATTACAAGTTTTTTTTAAATATCTACATGTTTCCAGATGAATTCAGCCGCGATTGCTATTTTTTACTATCGGGGTGGCAACCTGTTTCAAGAAGTGACATACGTACGATTGAATTCACTTTCCGCATTAAAAATCCAAAATTGGTACTGAAGACTTTAATATTACAAGTTTTTTTTTCAATCTCTACATGTTTCCAGATGAATTTATTTGCGCTGGAAATTTGTCCACTATCGGGGTGGCAACCTGTTTCAAGAAGTGACAAACGCACTATTGAATTCACTTTCCGCATTAAAAATCCAAAATTGGTACCTAAGACTTTAATATTACAAGTTGTTTTTTCAATCTATACATGTTTCCAGATGAATTCAGCCACGATTGCTATTTTTTACTATCGGGGTGGCAACCTGTTTCAAGAAGTGACAAACGCACGATTGAATTCAGTTTCTGCATTAAAAATCCAAAATTGGTACCTAAGACTTTGATATTACAAGTTTTTTTTAAATCTCTACATGTTTCCAGATGAATTCAGCCGCGATTGCTATTTTTTACTATCGGGGTGGCAACCTGTTTCAAGAAGTGACAAACGCACGATTGAATTCACTTTCCGCATTAAAAATCCAAAATTGGTATCTGAGCCTTTAATATTACATTTTTTTTTTCAATCTCTACATGTTTCCAGATGAATTTATTTGCGCTCGCAATTTGTCCACTATCGGTGTGGCAATCTGTTTCAAGAAGTGGCAAACGCACTATTGAATTCACTTTCCGCATTAACAATCCAAAATTGGTACCTAAGACTTTAATATTACAAGTTTTTTTTAAATCTCTACATGTTTCCAGATGAATTCAGCCGCGATCGCTATTTTTTCACTATCGGGGTGGCAACATGTTTCAAGAAGTGACAAACGCGCTATTGAATTCACGTTCCGCATTAAAAATCCAAAATTGGTACCTAAGACTTTAATATTACAAGTTGTTTTTTCAATCTCTTCATGTTTCCAGATGAATTCAGCCGCGATCGCTATTTTTTCACTATCGGGGTGGCAACCTCTTTCAAGAAGTTGCAAACGCACTATTGATTCACTTTCCGCATAAAAAATCCAACATTGGTTCCTAAGACTTTAACGTTACAAGTTTTTTTGTAAATCTCTACATGTTTCCAGATGAATTCAGCCGCGATCGCTATTTTTTCACTATCGGGGTGGCAACATGTTTCAAGAAGTGACAAACGCACTATTGAATTCACTTTCCGCATTAAAAATCCAAAATTGGTACTGAAGACTTTAATATTACAAGTTTTTTTTTCAATCTCTACATGTTTCCAGATGAATTTATTTGCGCTGGCAATTTGTCCACTATCGGGGTGGCAACCTGTTTCAAGAAGTGACAAACGCACTATTGAATTCACTTTCCGCATTAAAAATCCAAAATTGGTACTGAAAACTTTAATATTACAAGTTTTTTTTTCAATCTCTACATGTTTCCAGATGAATTTATTTGCGCTGGCAATTTGTCCACTATCGGTGTGGCAACCTGTTTCAAGAAGTGACAAACGCACTATTGAATTCACTTTCCGCATTAAAAATCCAAAATTGGTACCGAAGACTTTAATATTACAAGTTTTATTTTTCAATCTCTATATGTTTCCAGATGAATTCAGCCGCGATCGCTATTTTTTTACTATCGGGGTGGCAACCTGTTTCAAATAGTGACAAACACACTATTGAATTCACTTTCCGCTTTATAAATCCAAAATTTGTTCCTGACTTTATTATTTCAACGTTGTTTTTTCAATCTCTACATGTTTCCAGATGAATTTATTTGCGCTCGCAATTTGTCCACTATCGGGGTGGCAACCTGTTTCAAGAAGCTACAAACGCACTATTGAATTCACTTTCCGCATTAAAAATCCAAAATTGGTACCTAAGACTTTAATATTACAAGTTTTTTTTTAAATCTCTACATGTTTCCGGATGGATTGAGCCGCGATCGCTATTTTTTTACTATCGGGGTGGCAACCTCTTTCAAGAAGTTGCAAACGCACTATTGAATTCACTTTCCGCATAAAAAATCCAACATTGGTTCCTAAGACTTTAACGTTACAAGTTTTTTTGTAAATCTCTACATGTTTCCAGATGAATTCAGCCGCGATCGCTATTTTTTCGCTATCGGGGTGGCAACATGTTTCAAAAAGTGACAAACGCACTATTGAATTCACTTTCCGCATTAAAAATCCAAAATTGGTAACGAAGACTTTAATATTACAAGTTTTATTTTTCAATCTCTATATGTTTCCAGATGAATTCAGCCGCGATCGCTATTTTTTTACTATCGGGGTGGCAACCTGTTTCAAATAGTGATGAACGCACTATTGAATTCACTTTCCGCATTACAAATCCAAAATTGGTACCTAAGACTTTAATATTACTAGTTTTTTTTTCAATCTGTACATGTTTCCGGATGAATTTATTTGCGCTCGCAATTTGTCCACTATCGGGGTGGTACCATGTTTCAAAAAGTGACAAACGCGCTATTGAATTCACGTTCCGCATTAAAAATCCAAAATTGGTACCTAAGACTTTAATATTATAAGTTTTTTTTTCAATCTCTTCATGTTTCCAGATGAATTCAGCCGCGATCGCTATTTTTTCACTATCGGGGTGGCAACCTCTTTCAAGAAGTTGCAAACGCACTATTGAATTCACTTTCCGCATAAAAAATCCAACATTGGTTCCTAAGCCTTTAACGTTACAAGTTTTTTTGTAAATCTCTACATGTTTCCAGATGAATTCAGCCGCGATCGCTATTTTTTCACTATCGGGATGGCAACCTGTTTCAAGAAGTGACAAACGCACTATTGAATTCACTTTCCGCAGTAAAAATCCAAAACTGGTACTGAAGACTTTAATATTACAAGTTTTTTTTTCAATCTCTACATGTTTCCAGATGAATTTATTTGCGCTGGCAATTTGTCCACTATCGGGGTGGCAACCTGTTTCAAGAAGTGACAAACGCACTATTGAATTCACTTTCCGCATTAAAAATCCAAGATTGGTACCTAAGACTTTAATATTACAAGTTGTTTTTTCAATCTATACATGTTTCCAGACGAATTCAGCCGCGATTGCTATTTTTTACTATCGGGGTGGCAACCTGTTTCAAGAAGTGACAAACGCACGATTGAATTCACTTTCTGCATTAAAAATCCAAAATTGGTACCTAAGACTTTAATATTATAAGTTTTTTTTTCAATCTCTACATGTTTCCAGATGAATTCAGCCGCGATCGCTATTTTTTCACTATCGGGGTGGCAACATGTTTCAAGAAGTGACAAACGCACTATTGAATTCACTTTCCGCATTAAAAATCCAAAATTGGTACCGAAGACTTTAACGTTACAAGTTTTTTTGTAAATCTCTACATGTTTCATTCAGTAAATCTCTACATGTTTCATTCAGCCGCGATCGCTATTTTTTCACTATCGGGGTGGCAACATGTTTCAAGAAGTGACAAACGCACTATTGAATTCACTTTCCGCATTAAAAATCCAAAATTGGTACTGAAGACTTTAATATTACAAGTTTTTTTTTCAATCTCTACATGTTTCCAGATGAATTTATTTGCGCTGGCAATTTGTCCACTATCGGGGTGGCAACCTGTTTCAAGAAGTGACAAACGCACTATTGAATTCACTTTCCGCATTAAAAATCCAAAATTGGTACTGAAAACTTTAATATTACAAGTTTTTTTTTCAATCTCTACATGTTTCCAGATGAATTTATTTGCGCTGGCAATTTGTCCACTATTGGGGTGGCAACCTGTTTCAAGAAGTGACAAACGCACTATTGAATTCACTTTCCGCATTAAAAATCCAAAATTGGTACCGAAGACTTTAATATTACAAGTTTTATTTTTCAATCTCTATATGTTTCCAGATGAATTCAGCCGCGATCGCTATTTTTTTACTATCGGGGTGGCAACCTGTTTCAAATAGTGACAAACACACTATTGAATTCACTTTCCGCTTTATAAATCCAAAATTTGTTCCTGACTTTATTATTTCAACGTTGTTTTTTCAATCTCTACATGTTTCCAGATGAATTTATTTGCGCTCGCAATTTGTCCACTATCGGGGTGGCAACCTGTTTCAAGAAGCTACAAACGCACTATTGAATTCACTTTCCGCATTAAAAATCCAAAATTGGTACCTAAGACTTTAATATTACAAGTTTTTTTTTAAATCTCTACATGTTTCCGGATGGATTGAGCCGCGATCGCTATTTTTTTACTATCGGGGTGGCAACCTCTTTCAAGAAGTTGCAAACGCACTATTGAATTCACTTTCCGCATAAAAAATCCAACATTGGTTCCTAAGACTTTAACGTTACAAGTTTTTTTGTAAATCTCTACATGTTTCGAGATGAATTCAGCCGCGATCGCTATTTTTTCGCTATCGGGGTGGCAACATGTTTCAAAAAGTGACAAACGCACTATTGAATTCACTTTCCGCATTAAAAATCCAAAATTGGTAACGAAGACTTTAATATTACAAGTTTTATTTTTCAATCTCTATATGTTTCCAGATGAATTCAGCCGCGATCGCTATTTTTTTACTATCGGGGTGGCAACCTGTTTCCAATAGTGATAAACGCACTATTGAATTCACTTTCCGCATTACAAATCCAAAATTGGTACCTAAGACTTTAATATTACTAGTTTTTTTTTCAATCTGTACATGTTTCCGGATGAATTTATTTGCGCTCGCAATTTGTCCACTATCGGGGTGGCACCATGTTTCAAGAAGTGACAAACGCGCTATTGAATTCACGTTCCGCATTAAAAATCCAAAATTGGTACCTAAGACTTTAATATTATAAGTTTTTTTTTCAATCTCTTCATGTTTCCAGATGAATTCAGCCGCGATCGCTATTTTTTCACTATCGGGGTGGCAACCTCTTTCAAGAAGTTGCAAACGCACTATTGAATTCACTTTCCGCATAAAAAATCCAACATTGGTTCCTAAGCCTTTAACGTTACAAGTTTTTTTGTAAATCTCTACATGTTTCCAGATGAATTCAGCCGCGATCGCTATTTTTTCACTATCGGGATGGCAACCTGTTTCAAGAAGTGACAAACGCACTATTGAATTCACTTTCCGCAGTAAAAATCCAAAACTGGTACTGAAGACTTTAATATTACAAGTTTTTTTTTCAATCTCTACATGTTTCCAGATGAATTTATTTGCGCTGGCATTTTGTCCACTATCGGGGTGGCAACCTGTTTCAAGAAGTGACAAACGCACTATTGAATTCACTTTCCGCATTAAAAATCCAAGATTGGTACCTAAGACTTTAATATTACAAGTTTTTTTTTTCAATCTATACATGTTTCCAGACGAATTCAGCCGCGATTGCTATTTTTTACTATCGGGGTGGTAACCTGTTTCAAGTAGTGACAAACGCACGATTGCATTCACTTTCCGCATTAAAACCCAAAATTGGTACCTAAGACTTTGATATTACAAGTTTTTTTTAAATCTCTACATGTTTCCAGATGAATTTATTTGCGCTCGCAATTTGTCCACTATCGGTGTGGCAATCTGTTTCAAGAAGTGGCAAACGCACTATTCAATTCACTTTCCGCATTAACAATCCAAAATTGGTACCTAAGACTTTAATATTACAAGTTTTTTTTAAATCTCTACATGTTTCCAGATGAATTCAGCCGCGATCGCTATTTTTTCACTATCGGGGTGGCAACATGTTTCAAGAAGTGACAAACGCGCTATTGAATTCACGTTCCGCATTAAAAATCCAAAATTGGTACCTAAGACTTTAATATTATAAGTTTTTTTTTCAATCTCTTCATGTTTCCAGATGAATTCAGCCGCGATCGCTATTTTTTCACTATCGGGGTGGCAACCTCTTTCAAGAAGTTGCAAACGCACTATTGATTCACTTTCCGCATAAAAAATCCAACATTGGTTCCTAAGACTTTAACGTTACAAGTTTTTTTGTAAATCTCTACATGTTTCCAGATGAATTCAGCCGCGATCGCTATTTTTTCACTATCGGGGTGGCAACATGTTTCAAGAAGTGACAAGCGCACTATTGAATTCACTTTCCGCATTAAAAATCCAAAATTGGTACTGAAGACTTTAATATTACAAGTTTTTTTTTCAATCTCTACATGTTTCCAGATGAATTTACTTGCGATGGCAATTTGTCCACTATCGGGGTGGCAACCTGTTTCAAGAAGTGACAAACGCACTATTGAATTCACTTTCCGCATTAAAAATCCAAAATTGGTACCTAAGACTTTAATATTACAAGTTGTTTTTTCAATCTATACATGTTTCCAGATGAATTCAGCCGCGATTGCTATTTTTTACTATCGGGGTGGCAACCTGTTTCAAGAAGTGACAAACGCACGATTGAATTCACTTTCCGCATTAAAAATCCAAAATTGGTACCTAAGACTTTGATATTACAAGTTTTTTTTAAATCTCTACATGTTTCCAGATGAATTCAGCCGCGATTGCTATTTTTTACTATCGGGGTGGCAACCTGTTTCAAGAAGTGACAAACGCACGATTGAATTCACTTTCCGCATTAAAAATCCAAAATTGGTATCTGAGCCTTTAATATTACTTTTTTTTTTTCAATCTCTACATGTTTCCAGATGAATTTATTTGCGCTCGCAATTTGTCCACTATCGGGGTGGCACCATGTTTCAAGAAGTGACAAACGCGCTATTGAATTCACGTTCCGCATTAAAAATCCAAAATTGGTACCTAAGACTTTAATATTATAAGTTTTTTTTTCAATCTCTTCATGTTTCCAGATGAATTCAGCCGCGATTGCTATTTTTTCACTATCGGGGTGGCAACCTCTTTCAAGAAGTTGCAAACGCACTATTGAATTCACTTTCCGCATCAAAAATCCAACATTCGTTCCTAAGCCTTTAACGTTACAAGTTTTTTTGTAAATCTCTACATGTTTCCAGATGAATTCAGCCGCGATCACTATTTTTTCACTATCGGGGTGGCAACGTGTTTCAAGAAGTGACAAACGCACTATCGAATTCACTTTACGCATTAAAAATCCAAAATTCGTACCGAAGACTGTAATATTACAAGTATTTTTTTTCAATCTCTACATGTTTCCAGATGAATTCAGCCGCGATCGCTATTTTTTCACTATCGGGATGGCAACCTGTTTCAAGAAGTGACAAACGCACTATTGAATTCACTTTCCGCATTAAAAATCCAAAACTGGTACTGAAGACTTTAATATTACAAGTTTTTTTTTCAATCTCTACATGTTTCCAGATGAATTTATTTGCGCTGGCAATTTGTCCACTATCGGGGTGGCAACCTGTTTCAAGAAGTGACAAACGCACTATTGAATTCACTTTCCGCATTAAAAATCCAAGATTGGTACCTAAGACTTTAATATTACAAGTTTTTTTTTCAATCTATACATGTTTCCAGACGAATTCAGCCGCGATTGCTATTTTTTACTATCGGGGTGGTAACCTGTTTCAAGAAGTGACAAACGCACGATTGCATTCACTTTCCGCATTAAAACCCAAAATTGGTACCTAAGACTTTGATATTACAAGTTTTTTTTAAATCTCTACATGTTTCCAGATGAATTCAGCCGCGATTGCTATTTTTTACTATCGGGGTGGCAACCTGTTTCAAGAAGTGACAAGCGTACGATTGAATTCACTTTCCGCATTAAAAATCCAAAATTGGTACTGAAGACTTTAATATTACAAGTTTTGTTTTCAATCTCTACATGTTTCCAGATGAATTTATTGGCGCTGGCAATTTGTCCACTATCGGGGTGGCAACCTGTTTCAAGAAGTGACAAACGCACTATTGAATTCACTTTCCGCATTAAAAATCCAAAATTGGTACCTAAGACTTTAATATTACAAGTTGTTTTTTAAATCTCTACATGTTTCCAGATGAATTCAGCCGCGATCGCTATTTTTTCACTATCGGGGTGGCAACATGTTTCAAGAAGTGACAAACGCACTATTGAATTCACTTTCCGCATTAAAAATCCAAAATTGGTACCGAAGACTTTAACGTTACAAGTTTTTTTGTAAATCTCTACATGTTTCATTCAGTAAATCTCTACATGTTTCATTCAGCCGCGATCGCTATTTTTTCACTATCGGGGTGGCAACATGTTTCAAGAAGTGACAAACGCACTATTGAATTCACTTTCCGCATTAAAAATCCAAAATTGGTACTGAAGACTTTAATATTACAAGTTTTTTTTTCAATCTCTACATGTTTCCAGATGAATTTATTTGCGCTGGCAATTTGTCCACTATCGGGGTGGCAACCTGTTTCAAGAAGTGACAAACGCACTATTGAATTCACTTTCCGCATTAAAAATCCAAAATTGGTACTGAAAACTTTAATATTACAAGTTTTTTTTTCAATCTCTACATGTTTCCAGATGAATTTATTTGCGCTGGCAATTTGTCCACTATCGGGGTGGCAACCTGTTTCAAGAAGTGACAAACGCACTATTGAATTCACTTTCCGCATTAAAAATCCAAAATTGGTACCGAAGACTTTAATATTACAAGTTTTATTTTTCAATCTCTATATGTTTCCAGATGAATTCAGCCGCGATCGCTATTTTTTTACTATCGGGGTGGCAACCTGTTTCAAATAGTGACAAACACACTATTGAATTCACTTTCCGCTTTATAAATCCAAAATTTGTTCCTGACTTTATTATTTCAACGTTGTTTTTTCAATCTCTACATGTTTCCAGATGAATTTATTTGCGCTCGCAATTTCTCCACTATCGGGGTGGCAACCTGTTTCAAGAAGCTACAAACGCACTATTGAATTCACTTTCCGCATTAAAAATCCAAAATTGGTACCTAAGACTTTAATATTACAAGTTTTTTTTTAAATCTCTACATGTTTCCGGATGGATTGAGCCGCGATCGCTATTTTTTTACTATCGGGGTGGCAACCTCTTTC
Organism: Ephialtes manifestator; assembly: GCA_963970395.1. Taxonomy (NCBI): domain Eukaryota; kingdom Metazoa; phylum Arthropoda; class Insecta; order Hymenoptera; family Ichneumonidae; genus Ephialtes; species Ephialtes manifestator. Next base: position 9,068,450 of record OZ019973.1, read on the forward strand.
AAGAAGTTGCAAACGCACTATTGAATTCACTTTCCGCATAAAAAATCCAACATTGGTTCCTAAGACTTTAACGTTACAAGTTTTTTTGTAAATCTCTACATGTTTCCAGATGAATTCAGCCGCGATCGCTATTTTTTCGCTATCGGGGTGGCAACATGTTTCAAAAAGTGACAAACGCACTATTGAATTCACTTTCCGCATTAAAAATCCAAAATTGGTAACGAAGACTTTAATATTACAAGTTTTATTTTTCAATCTTTATATGTTTCCAGATGAATTCAGCCGCGATCGCTATTTTTTTACTATCGGGGTGGCAACCTGTTTCAAATAGTGATAAACGCACTATTGAATTCACTTTCCGCATTACAAATCCAAAATTGGTACCTAAGACTTTAATATTACTAGTTTTTTTTTCAATCTGTACATGTTTCCGGATGAATTTATTTGCGCTCGCAATTTGTCCACTATCGGGGTGGCACCATGTTTCAAGAAGTGACAAACGCGCTATTGAATTCACGTTCCGCATTAAAAATCCAAAATTGGTACCTAAGACTTTAATATTATAAGTTTTTTTTTCAATCTCTTCATGTTTCCAGATGAATTCAGCCGCGATCGCTATTTTTTCACTATCGGGGTGGCAACCTCTTTCAAGAAGTTGCAAACGCACTATTGAATTCACTTTCCGCATAAAAAATCCAACATTGGTTCCTAAGCCTTTAACGTTACAAGTTTTTTTGTAAATCTCTACATGTTTCCAGATGAATTCAGCCGCGATCGCTATTTTTTCACTATCGGGATGGCAACCTGTTTCAAGAAGTGACAAACGCACTATTGAATTCACTTTCCGCAGTAAAAATCCAAAACTGGTACTGAAGACTTTAATATTACAAGTTTTTTTTTCAATCTCTACATGTTTCCAGATGAATTTATTTGCGCTGGCAATTTGTCCACTATCGGGGTGGCAACCTGTTTCAAGAAGTGACAAACGCACTATTGAATTCACTTTCCGCATTAAAAATCCAAGATTGGTACCTAAGACTTTAATATTACAAGTTTTTTTTTCAATCTATACATGTTTCCAGACGAATTCAGCCGCGATTGCTATTTTTTACTATCGGGGTGGTAACCTGTTTCAAGAAGTGACAAACGCACGATTGCATTCACTTTCCGCATTAAAACCCAAAATTGGTACCTAAGACTTTGATATTACAAGTTTTTTTTAAATCTCTACATGTTTCCAGATGAATTTATTTGCGCTCGCAATTTGTCCACTATCGGTGTGGCAATCTGTTTCAAGAAGTGGCAAACGCACTATTGAATTCACTTTCCGCATTAACAATCCAAAATTGGTACCTAAGACTTTAATATTACAAGTTTTTTTTAAATCTCTACATGTTTCCAGATGAATTCAGCCGCGATCGCTATTTTTTCACTATCGGGGTGGCAACATGTTTCAAGAAGTGACAAACGCGCTATTGAATTCACGTTCCGCATTAAAAATCCAAAATTGGTACCTAAGACTTTAATATTATAAGTTTTTTTTTCAATCTCTTCATGTTTCCAGATGAATTCAGCCGCGATCGCTATTTTTTCACTATCGGGGTGGCAACCTCTTTCAAGAAGTTGCAAACGCACTATTGATTCACTTTCCGCATAAAAAATCCAACATTGGTTCCTAAGACTTTAACGTTACAAGTTTTTTTGTAAATCTCTACATGTTTCCAGATGAATTCAGCCGCGATCGCTATTTTTTCACTATCGGGGTGGCAACATGTTTCAAGAAGTGACAAGCGCACTATTGAATTCACTTTCCGCATTAAAAATCCAAAATTGGTACTGAAGACTTTAATATTACAAGTTTTTTTTTCAATCTCTACATGTTTCCAGATGAATTTACTTGCGATGGCAATTTGTCCACTATCGGGGTGGCAACCTGTTTCAAGAAGTGACAAACGCACTATTGAATTCACTTTCCGCATTAAAAATCCAAAATTGGTACCTAAGACTTTAATATTACAAGTTGTTTTTTCAATCTATACATGTTTCCAGATGAATTCAGCCGCGATTGCTATTTTTTACTATCGGGGTGGCAACCTGTTTCAAGAAGTGACAAACGCACGATTGAATTCACTTTCCGCATTAAAAATCCAAAATTGGTACCTAAGACTTTGATATTACAAGTTTTTTTTAAATCTCTACATGTTTCCAGATGAATTCAGCCGCGATTGCTATTTTTTACTATCGGGGTGGCAACCTGTTTCAAGAAGTGACAAACGCACGATTGAATTCACTTTCCGCATTAAAAATCCAAAATTGGTATCTGAGCCTTTAATATTACTTTTTTTTTTCAATCTCTACATGTTTCCAGATGAATTTATTTGCGCTCGCAATTTGTCCACTATCGGTGTGGCAATCTGTTTCAAGAAATGGCAAACGCACTATTGAATTCTCTATCCGCATTAACAATCCAAAATTGGTACCTAAGACTTTAATATTACAAGTTTTTTTTAAATCTCTACATGTTTCCAGATGAATTCAGCTGCGATCGCTATTTTTTCACTATCGGGGTGGCAACATGTTTCAAGAAGTGACAAACGCGCTATTGAATTCACGTTCCGCATTAAAAATCCAAAATTGGTACCTAAGACTTTAATATTATAAGTTTTTTATTCAATCTCTTCATGTTTCCAGATGAATTCAGCCGCGATCGCTATTTTTTCACTATCGGGGTGGCAACCTCTTTCAAGAAGTTGCAAACGCAATATTGAATTCACTTTCCGCATAAAAAATCCAACATTGGTTCCTAAGACTTTAACGTTACAAGTTTTTTTGTAAATCTCTACATGTTTCCAGATGAATTCAGCCGCGATCGCTATTTTTTCACTATCGGGGTGGCAACATGTTTCAAGAAGTGACAAACGCACTATTGAATTCACTTTCCGCATTAAAAATCCAAAATTGGTACCGAAGACTTTAATATTACAAGTATTTTTTTTCAATCTCTACATGTTTCCAGATGAATTCAGCCGCGATCGCTATTTTTTCACTATCGGGATGGCAACCTGTTTCAAGAAGTGACAAACGCACTATTGAATGCACTTTCCGCATTAAAAATCCAATACTGGTACTGAAGACTTTAATATTACAAGTTTTTTTTTCAATCTCTACATGTTTCCAGATGAATTTATTTGCGCTGGCAATTTGTCAACTATCGGGGTGGCAACCTGTTTCAAGAAGTGACAAACGCACTATTGAATTCACTTTCCGCATTAAAAATCCAAGATTGGTACCTAAGACTTTAATATTACAAGTTGTTTTTTCAATCTATACATGTTTCCAGACGAATTCAGCCGCGATTGCTATTTTTTACTATCGGGGTGGCAACCTGTTTCAAGAAGTGACAAACGCACGATTGCATTCACTTTCCGCATTAAAACCCAAAATTGGTACCTAAGACTTTGATATTACAAGTTTTTTTTAAATATCTACATGTTTCCAGATGAATTCAGCCGCGATTGCTATTTTTTACTATCGGGGTGGCAACCTGTTTCAAGAAGTGACATACGTACGATTGAATTCACTTTCCGCATTAAAAATCCAAAATTGGTACTGAAGACTTTAATATTACAAGTTTTTTTTTCAATCTCTACATGTTTCCAGATGAATTTATTTGCGCTGGAAATTTGTCCACTATCGGGGTGGCAACCTGTTTCAAGAAGTGACAAACGCACTATTGAATTCACTTTCCGCATTAAAAATCCAAAATTGGTACCTAAGACTTTAATATTACAAGTTGTTTTTTCAATCTATACATGTTTCCAGATGAATTCAGCCACGATTGCTATTTTTTACTATCGGGGTGGCAACCTGTTTCAAGAAGTGACAAACGCACGATTGAATTCAGTTTCTGCATTAAAAATCCAAAATTGGTACCTAAGACTTTGATATTACAAGTTTTTTTTAAATCTCTACATGTTTCCAGATGAATTCAGCCGCGATTGCTATTTTTTACTATCGGGGTGGCAACCTGTTTCAAGAAGTGACAAACGCACGATTGAATTCACTTTCCGCATTAAAAATCCAAAATTGGTATCTGAGCCTTTAATATTACATTTTTTTTTTCAATCTCTACATGTTTCCAGATGAATTTATTTGCGCTCGCAATTTGTCCACTATCGGTGTGGCAATCTGTTTCAAGAAGTGGCAAACGCACTATTGAATTCACTTTCCGCATTAACAATCCAAAATTGGTACCTAAGACTTTAATATTACAAGTTTTTTTTAAATCTCTACATGTTTCCAGATGAATTCAGCCGCGATCGCTATTTTTTCACTATCGGGGTGGCAACATGTTTCAAGAAGTGACAAACGCGCTATTGAATTCACGTTCCGCATTAAAAATCCAAAATTGGTACCTAAGACTTTAATATTACAAGTTGTTTTTTCAATCTCTTCATGTTTCCAGATGAATTCAGCCGCGATCGCTATTTTTTCACTATCGGGGTGGCAACCTCTTTCAAGAAGTTGCAAACGCACTATTGATTCACTTTCCGCATAAAAAATCCAACATTGGTTCCTAAGACTTTAACGTTACAAGTTTTTTTGTAAATCTCTACATGTTTCCAGATGAATTCAGCCGCGATCGCTATTTTTTCACTATCGGGGTGGCAACATGTTTCAAGAAGTGACAAACGCACTATTGAATTCACTTTCCGCATTAAAAATCCAAAATTGGTACTGAAGACTTTAATATTACAAGTTTTTTTTTCAATCTCTACATGTTTCCAGATGAATTTATTTGCGCTGGCAATTTGTCCACTATCGGGGTGGCAACCTGTTTCAAGAAGTGACAAACGCACTATTGAATTCACTTTCCGCATTAAAAATCCAAAATTGGTACTGAAAACTTTAATATTACAAGTTTTTTTTTCAATCTCTACATGTTTCCAGATGAATTTATTTGCGCTGGCAATTTGTCCACTATCGGTGTGGCAACCTGTTTCAAGAAGTGACAAACGCACTATTGAATTCACTTTCCGCATTAAAAATCCAAAATTGGTACCGAAGACTTTAATATTACAAGTTTTATTTTTCAATCTCTATATGTTTCCAGATGAATTCAGCCGCGATCGCTATTTTTTTACTATCGGGGTGGCAACCTGTTTCAAATAGTGACAAACACACTATTGAATTCACTTTCCGCTTTATAAATCCAAAATTTGTTCCTGACTTTATTATTTCAACGTTGTTTTTTCAATCTCTACATGTTTCCAGATGAATTTATTTGCGCTCGCAATTTGTCCACTATCGGGGTGGCAACCTGTTTCAAGAAGCTACAAACGCACTATTGAATTCACTTTCCGCATTAAAAATCCAAAATTGGTACCTAAGACTTTAATATTACAAGTTTTTTTTTAAATCTCTACATGTTTCCGGATGGATTGAGCCGCGATCGCTATTTTTTTACTATCGGGGTGGCAACCTCTTTCAAGAAGTTGCAAACGCACTATTGAATTCACTTTCCGCATAAAAAATCCAACATTGGTTCCTAAGACTTTAACGTTACAAGTTTTTTTGTAAATCTCTACATGTTTCGAGATGAATTCAGCCGCGATCGCTATTTTTTCGCTATCGGGGTGGCAACATGTTTCAAAAAGTGACAAACGCACTATTGAATTCACTTTCCGCATTAAAAATCCAAAATTGGTAACGAAGACTTTAATATTACAAGTTTTATTTTTCAATCTCTATATGTTTCCAGATGAATTCAGCCGCGATCGCTATTTTTTTACTATCGGGGTGGCAACCTGTTTCCAATAGTGATAAACGCACTATTGAATTCACTTTCCGCATTACAAATCCAAAATTGGTACCTAAGACTTTAATATTACTAGTTTTTTTTTCAATCTGTACATGTTTCCGGATGAATTTATTTGCGCTCGCAATTTGTCCACTATCGGGGTGGCACCATGTTTCAAGAAGTGACAAACGCGCTATTGAATTCACGTTCCGCATTAAAAATCCAAAATTGGTACCTAAGACTTTAATATTATAAGTTTTTTTTTCAATCTCTTCATGTTTCCAGATGAATTCAGCCGCGATCGCTATTTTTTCACTATCGGGGTGGCAACCTCTTTCAAGAAGTTGCAAACGCACTATTAAATTCACTTTCCGCATAAAAAATCCAACATTGGTTCCTAAGCCTTTAACGTTACAAGTTTTTTTGTAAATCTCTACATGTTTCCAGATGAATTCAGCCGCGATCACTATTTTTTCACTATCGGGATGGCAACCTGTTTCAAGAAGTGACAAACGCACTATTGAATTCACTTTCCGCAGTAAAAATCCAAAACTGGTACTGAAGACTTTAATATTACAAGTTTTTTTTTCAATCTCTACATGTTTCCAGATGAATTTATTTGCGCTGGCATTTTGTCCACTATCGGGGTGGCAACCTGTTTCAAGAAGTGACAAATGCACTATTGAATTCACTTTCCGCATTAAAAATCCAAGATTGGTACCTAAGACTTTAATATTACAAGTTTTTTTTTCAATCTATACATGTTTCCAGACGAATTCAGCCGCGATTGCTATTTTTTACTATCGGGGTGGTAACCTGTTTCAAGAAGTGACAAACGCACGATTGCATTCACTTTCCGCATTAAAACCCAAAATTGGTACCTAAGACTTTGATATTACAAGTTTTTTTTAAATCTCTACATGTTTCCAGATGAATTTATTTGCGCTCGCAATTTGTCCACTATCGGTGTGGCAATCTGTTTCAAGAAGTGGCAAACGCACTATTGAATTCACTTTCCGCATTAACAATCCAAAATTGGTACCTAAGACTTTAATATTACAAGTTTTTTTTAAATCTCTACATGTTTCCAGATGAATTCAGCCGCGATCGCTATTTTTTCACTATCGGGGTGGCAACATGTTTCAAGAAGTGACAAACGCGCTATTGAATTCACGTTCCGCATTAAAAATCCAAAATTGGTACCTAAGACTTTAATATTATAAGTTTTTTTTTCAATCTCTTCATGTTTCCAGATGAATTCAGCCGCGATCGCTATTTTTTCACTATCGGGGTGGCAACCTCTTTCAAGAAGTTGCAAACGCACTATTGATTCACTTTCCGCATAAAAAATCCAACATTGGTTCCTAAGACTTTAACGTTACAAGTTTTTTTGTAAATCTCTACATGTTTCCAGATGAATTCAGCCGCGATCGCTATTTTTTCACTATCGGGGTGGCAACATGTTTCAAGAAGTGACAAGCGCACTATTGAATTCACTTTCCGCATTAAAAATCCAAAATTGGTACTGAAGACTTTAATATTACAAGTTTTTTTTTCAATCTCTACATGTTTCCAGATGAATTTACTTGCGATGGCAATTTGTCCACTATCGGGGTGGCAACCTGTTTCAAGAAGTGACAAACGCACTATTGAATTCACTTTCCGCATTAAAAATCCAAAATTGGTACCTAAGACTTTAATATTACAAGTTGTTTTTTCAATCTATACATGTTTCCAGATGAATTCAGCCGCGATTGCTATTTTTTACTATCGGGGTGGCAACCTGTTTCAAGAAGTGACAAACGCACGATTGAATTCACTTTCCGCATTAAAAATCCAAAATTGGTACCTAAGACTTTGATATTACAAGTTTTTTTAAAATCTCTACATGTTTCCAGATGAATTCAGCCGCGATTGCTATTTTTTACTATCGGGGTGGCAACCTGTTTCAAGAAGTGACAAACGCACGATTGAATTCACTTTCCGCATTAAAAATCCAAAATTGGTATCTGAGCCTTTAATATTACTTTTTTTTTTTCAATCTCTACATGTTTCCAGATGAATTTATTTGCGCTCGCAATTTGTCCACTATCGGTGTGGCAATCTGTTTCAAGAAATGGCAAACGCACTATTGAATTCACTTTCCGCATTAACAATCCAAAATTGGTACCTAAGACTTTAATATTACAAGTTTTTTTTAAATCTCTACATGTTTCCAGATGAATTCAGCCGCGATCGCTATTTTTTCACTATCGGGGTGGCAACATGTTTCAAGAAGTGACAAACGCGCTATTGAATTCACGTTCCGCATTAAAAATCCAAAATTGGTACCTAAGACTTTAATATTATAAGTTTTTTATTCAATCACTTCATGTTTCCAGATGAATTCAGCCGCGATCGCTATTTTTTCACTATCGGGGTGGCAACCTCTTTCAAGAAGTTGCAAACGCAATATTGAATTCACTTTCCGCATAAAAAATCCAACATTGGTTCCTAAGACTTTAACGTTACAAGTTTTTTTGTAAATCTCTACATGTTTCCAGATGAATTCAGCCGCGATCGCTATTTTTTCACTATCGGGGTGGCAACATGTTTCAAGAAGTGACAAACGCACTATTGAATTCACTTTCCGCATTAAAAATCCAAAATTGGTACCGAAGACTTTAATATTACAAGTATTTTTTTTCAATCTCTACATGTTTCCAGATGAATTCAGCCGCGATCGCTATTTTTTCACTATCGGGATGGCAACCTGTTTCAAGAAGTGACAAACGCACTATTGAATTCACTTTCCGCATTAAAAATCCAATACTGGTACTGAAGACTTTAATATTACAAGTTTTTTTTTTCAATCTCTACATGTTTCCAGATGAATTTATTTGCGCTGGCAATTTGTCCACTATCGGGGTGGCAACCTGTTTCAAGAAGTGACAAACGCACTATTGAATTCACTTTCCGCATTAAAAATCCAAGATTGGTACCTAAGACTTTAATATTACAAGTTGTTTTTTCAATCTATACATGTTTCCAGACGAATTCAGCCGCGATTGCTATTTTTTACTATCGGGGTGGCAACCTGTTTCAAGAAGTGACAAACGCACGATTGCATTCACTTTCCGCATTAAAACCCAAAATTGGTACCTAAGACTTTGATATTACAAGTTTTTTTTAAATATCTACATGTTTCCAGATGAATTCAGCCGCGATTGCTATTTTTTACTATCGGGGTGGCAACCTGTTTCAAGAAGTGACATACGTACGATTGAATTCACTTTCCGCATTAAAAATCCAAAATTGGTACTGAAGACTTTAATATTACAAGTTTTTTTTTCAATCTCTACATGTTTCCAGATGAATTTATTTGCGCTGGAAATTTGTCCACTATCGGGGTGGCAACCTGTTTCAAGAAGTGACAAACGCACTATTGAATTCACTTTCCGCATTAAAAATCCAAAATTGGTACCTAAGACTTTAATATTACAAGTTGTTTTTTCAATCTATACATGTTTCCAGATGAATTCAGCCACGATTGCTATTTTTTACTATCGGGGTGGCAACCTGTTTCAAGAAGTGACAAACGCACGATTGAATTCACTTTCTGCATTAAAAATCCAAAATTGGTACCTAAGACTTTGATATTACAAGTTTTTTTTAAATCTCTACATGTTTCCAGATGAATTCAGCCGCGATTGCTATTTTTTACTATCGGGGTGGCAACCTGTTTCAAGAAGTGACAAACGCACGATTGAATTCACTTTCCGCATTAAAAATCCAAAATTGGTATCTGAGCCTTTAATATTACATTTTTTTTTTCAATCTCTACATGTTTCCAGATGAATTTATTTGCGCTCGCAATTTGTCCACTATCGGTGTGGCAATCTGTTTCAAGAAGTGGCAAACGCACTATTGAATTCACTTTCCGCATTAACAATCCAAAATTGGTACCTAAGACTTTAATATTACAAGTTTTTTTTAAATCTCTACATGTTTCCAGATGAATTCAGCCGCGATCGCTATTTTTTCACTATCGGGGTGGCAACATGTTTCAAGAAGTGACAAACGCACTATTGAATTCACTTTCCGCATTAAAAATCCAAAATTGGTACTGAAGACTTTAATATTACAAGTTTTTTTTTCAATCTCTACATGTTTCCAGATGAATTTATTTGCGCTGGCAATTTGTCCACTATCGGGGTGGCAACCTGTTTCAAGAAGTGACAAACGCACTATTGAATTCACTTTCCGCATTAAAAATCCAAAATTGGTACTGAAGACTTTAATATTACAAGTTTTTTTTTCAATCTCTACATGTTTCCAGATGAATTTATTTGCGCTGGCAATTTGTCCACTATCGGGGTGGCAACCTGTTTCAAGAAGTGACAAACGCACTATTGAATTCACTTTCCGCATTAAAAATCCAAGATTGGTACCTAAGACTTTAATATTACAAGTTGTTTTTTCAATCTATACATGTTTCCAGACGAATTCAGCCGCGATTGCTATTTTTTACTATCGGGGTGGCAACCTGTTTCAAGAAGTGACAAACGCACGATTGAATTCACTTTCCGCATTAAAACCCAAAATTGGTACCTAAGACTTTGATATTACAAGTTTTTTTTAAATCTCTACATGTTTCCAGATGAATTCAGCCGCGATTGCTATTTTTTACTATCGGGGTGGCAACCTGTTTCAAGAAGTGACAAACGCACGATTGAATTCACTTTCCGCATTAAAAATCCAAAATTGGTACTGAAGACTTTAATATTACAAGTTTTTTTTCAATCTCTACATGTTTCCAGATGAATTTATTTGCGCTGGCAATTTGTCCACTATCGGGGTGACAACCTGTTTCAAGAAGTGACAAACGCACTATTGAATTCACTTTCCGCATTAAAAATCCAAAATTGGTACCTAAGACTTTAATATTACAAGTTGTTTTTTCAATCTATACATGTTTCCAGATGAATTCAGCCGCGATTGCTATTTTTTACTATCGGAGTGGCAACCTGTTTCAAGAAGTGACAAACGCACGATTGAATTCACTTTCCGCATTAAAAATCCAAAATTGGTACCTAAGACTTTAATATTATAAGTTTTTTTTTCAATCTCTTCATGTTTCCAGATGAATTCAGCCGCGATCGCTATTTTTTCACTATCGGGGTGGCAACCTCTTTCAAGAAGTTTCAAACGCACTATTGAATTCACTTTCCGCATAAAAAATCCAACATTGGTTCCTAAGACTTTAACGTTACAAGTTTTTTTGTAAATCTCTACATGTTTCCAGATGAATTCAGCCGCGATCGCTATTTTTTCACTATCGGGGTGGCAACATGTTTCAAGAAGTGACAAACGCACTATTGAATTCACTTTCCGCATTAAAAATCCAAAATTGGTACTGAAGACTTTAATATTACAAGTTTTTTTTTCAATCTCTACATGTTTCCAGATGAATTTATTTGCGCTGGCAATTTGTCCACTATCGGGGTGGCAACCTGTTTCAAGAAGTGACAAACGCACTATTGAATTCACTTTCCGCATTAAAAATCCAAAATTGGTACTGAAGACTTTAATATTACAAGTTTTTTTTTCAATCTCTACATGTTTCCAGATGAATTTATTTGCGCTGGCAATTTGTCCACTATCGGGGTGGCAACCTGTTTCAAGAAGTGACAAACGCACTATTGAATTCACCTTCCGCATTAAAAATCCAAGATTGGTACCTAAGACTTTAATATTACAAGTTGTTTTTTCAATCTATACATGTTTCCAGACGAATTCAGCCGCGATTGCTATTTTTTACTATCGGGGTGGCAACCTGTTTCAAGAAGTCACAAACGCACGATTGAATTCACTTTCCGCATTAAAAATCCAAAATTGGTACCTAAGACTTTGATATTACAAGTTTTTTTTAAATCTCTACATGTTTCCAGATGAATTCAGCCGCGATTGCTATTTTTTACTATCGGGGTGGCAACCTGATTCAAGAAGTGACAAACGCACGATTGAATTCACTTTCCGCATTAAAAATCCAAAATTGGTATTGAAGACTTTAATATTACAAGTTTTTTTTTCAATCTCTACATGTTTCCAGATGAATTTATTTGCGCTGGCAATTTGTCCACTATCGGGGTGGCAACCTGTTTCAAGAAGTGACAAACGCACTATTGAATTCACTTTCCGCATTAAAAATCCAAAATTGGTACCTAAGACTTTAATATTACAAGTTGTTTTTTCAATCTATACATGTTTCCAGATGAATTCAGCCGCGATTGCTATTTTTTACTATCGGGGTGGCAACCTGTTTCAAGAAGTGACAAACGCACGATTGAATTCACTTTCCGCATTAAAAATCGAAAATTGGTACCTAAGACTTTGATATTACAAGTTTTTTTTAAATCTCTACATGTTTCCAGATGAATTCAGCCGCGATTGCTATTTTTTACTATCGGGGTGGCAACCTGTTTCAAGAAGTGACAAACGCACGATTGAATTCTCTTTCCGCATTAAAAATCCAAAATTGGTATCTGAGCCTTTAATATTACATTTTTTTTTTTCAATCTCTACATGTTTCCAGATGAATCTATTTGCGCTCGCAATTTGTCCACTATCGGTGTGGCAATCTGTTTCAAGAAGTGGCAAACGCACTATTGAATTCACTTTCCGCATTAACAATCCAAAATTGGTACCTAAGACTTTAATATTACAAGTTTTTTTTAAATCTCTACATGTTTCCAGATGAATTCAGCCGCGATCGCTATTTTTTCACTATCGGGGTGGCAACATGTTTCAAGAAGTGACAAACGCGCTATTGAATTCACGTTCCGCATTAAAAATCCAAAATTGGTACCTAAGACTTTAATATTATAAGTTTTTTTTTCAATCTCTTCATGTTTTCAGATGAATTCAGCCGCGATCGCTATTTTTTCACTATCGGGGTGGCAACCTCTTTCAAGAAGTTGCAAACGCACTATTGATTCACTTTCCGCATAAAAAATCCAACATTGGTTCCTAAGACTTTAACGTTACAAGTTTTTTTGTAAATCTCTACATGTTTCCAGATGAATTCAGCCGCGATCGCTATTTTTTCACTATCGGGGTGGCAACATGTTTCAAGAAGTGACAAACGCACTATTGAATTCACTTTCCGCATTAAAAATCCAAAATTGGTACTGAAGACTTTAATATTACAAGTTTTTTTTTCAATCTCTACATGTTTCCAGATGAATTTATTTGCGCTGGCAATTTGTCCACTATCGGGGTGGCAACCTGTTTCAAGAAGTGACAAACGCACTATTGAATTCACTTTCCGCATTAAAAATCCAAAATTGGTACCTAAGACTTTAATATTACAAGTTGTTTTTTCAATCTATACATGTTTCCAGATGAATTCAGCCGCGATTGCTATTTTTTACTATCGGGGTGGCAACCTGTTTCAAGAAGTGACAAACGCACGATTGAATTCACTTTCCGCATTAAAAATCCAAAATTGGTACCTAAGACTTTGATATTACAAGTTTTTTTTAAATCTCTACATGTTTCCAGATGAATTCAGCCGCGATTGCTATTTTTTACTATCGGGGTGGCAACCTGTTTCAAGAAGTGACAAACGCACGATTGAATTCACTTTCCGCATTAAAAATCCAAAATTGGTATCTGAGCCTTTAATATTACTTTTTTTTTTTCAATCTCTACATGTTTCCAGATGAATTTATTTGCGCTCGCAATTTGTCCACTATCGGTGTGGCAATCTGTTTCAAGAAATGGCAAACGCACTATTGAATTCACTTTCCGCATTAACAATCCAAAATTGGTACCTAAGACTTTAATATTACAAGTTTTTTTTAAATCTCTACATGTTTCCAGATGAATTCAGCCGCGATCGCTATTTTTTCACTATCGGGGTGGCAACATGTTTCAAGAAGTGACAAACGCGCTATTGAATTCACGTTCCGCATTAAAAATCCAAAATTGGTACCTAAGACTTTAATATTATAAGTTTTTTATTCAATCTCTTCATGTTTCCAGATGAATTCAGCCGCGATCGCTATTTTTTCACTATCGGGGTGGCAACCTCTTTCAAGAAGTTGCAAACGCAATATTGAATTCACTTTCCGCATAAAAAATCCAACATTGGTTCCTAAGACTTTAACGTTACAAGTTTTTTTGTAAATCTCTACATGTTTCCAGATGAATTCAGCCGCGATCGCTATTTTTTCACTATCGGGGTGGCAACATGTTTCAAGAAGTGACAAACGCACTATTGAATTCACTTTCCGCATTAAAAATCCAAAATTGGTACCGAAGACTTTAATATTACAAGTATTTTTTTTCAATCTCTACATGTTTCCAGATGAATTCAGCCGCGATCGCTATTTTTTCACTATCGGGATGGCAACCTGTTTCAAGAAGTGACAAACGCACTATTGAATTCACTTTCCGCATTAAAAATCCAATACTGGTACTGAAGACTTTAATATTACAAGTTTTTTTTTTCAATCTCTACATGTTTCCAGATGAATTTATTTGCGCTGGCAATTTGTCCACTATCGGGGTGGCAACCTGTTTCAAGAAGTGACAAACGCACTATTGAATTCACTTTCCGCATTAAAAATCCAAGATTGGTACCTAAGACTTTAATATTACAAGTTGTTTTTTCAATCTATACATGTTTCCAGACGAATTCAGCCGCGATTGCTATTTTTTACTATCGGGGTGGCAACCTGTTTCAAGAAGTGACAAACGCACGATTGCATTCACTTTCCGCATTAAAACCCAAAATTGGTACCTAAGACTTTGATATTACAAGTTTTTTTTAAATATCTACATGTTTCCAGATGAATTCAGCCGCGATTGCTATTTTTTACTATCGGGGTGGCAACCTGTTTCAAGAAGTGACATACGTACGATTGAATTCACTTTCCGCATTAAAAATCCAAAATTGGTACTGAAGACTTTAATATTACAAGTTTTTTTTTCAATCTCTACATGTTTCCAGATGAATTTATTTGCGCTGGAAATTTGTCCACTATCGGGGTGGCAACCTGTTTCAAGAAGTGACAAACGCACTATTGAATTCACTTTCCGCATTAAAAATCCAAAATTGGTACCTAAGACTTTAATATTACAAGTTGTTTTTTCAATCTATACATGTTTCCAGATGAATTCAGCCACGATTGCTATTTTTTACTATCGGGGTGGCAACCTGTTTCAAGAAGTGACAAACGCACGATTGAATTCACTTTCTGCATTAAAAATCCAAAATTGGTACCTAAGACTTTGATATTACAAGTTTTTTTTAAATCTCTACATGTTTCCAGATGAATTCAGCCGCGATTGCTATTTTTTACTATCGGGGTGGCAACCTGTTTCAAGAAGTGACAAACGCACGATTGAATTCACTTTCCGCATTAAAAATCCAAAATTGGTATCTGAGCCTTTAATATTACATTTTTTTTTTCAATCTCTACATGTTTCCAGATGAATTTATTTGCGCTCGCAATTTGTCCACTATCGGTGTGGCAATCTGTTTCAAGAAGTGGCAAACGCACTATTGAATTCACTTTCCGCATTAACAATCCAAAATTGGTACCTAAGACTTTAATATTACAAGTTTTTTTTAAATCTCTACATGTTTCCAGATGAATTCAGCCGCGATCGCTATTTTTTCACTATCGGGGTGGCAACATGTTTCAAGAAGTGACAAACGCGCTATTGAATTCACGTTCCGCATTAAAAATCCAAAATTGGTACCTAAGACTTTAATATTATAAGTTTTTTTTTCAATCTCTTCATGTTTCCAGATGAATTCAGCCGCGATCGCTATTTTTTCACTATCGGGGTGGCAACCTCTTTCAAGAAGTTGCAAACGCACTATTGATTCACTTTCCGCATAAAAAATCCAACATTGGTTCCTAAGACTTTAACGTTACAAGTTTTTTTGTAAATCTCTACATGTTTCCAGATGAATTCAGCCGCGATCGCTATTTTTTCACTATCGGGGTGGCAACATGTTTCAAGAAGTGACAAACGCACTATTGAATTCACTTTCCGCATTAAAAATCCAAAATTGGTACTGAAGACTTTAATATTACAAGTTTTTTTTTCAATCTCTACATGTTTCCAGATGAATTTATTTGCGCTGGCAATTTGTCCACTATCGGGGTGGCAACCTGTTTCAAGAAGTGACAAACGCACTATTGAATTCACTTTCCGCATTAAAAATCCAAAATTGGTACTGAAGACTTTAATATTACAAGTTTTTTTTTCAATCTCTACATGTTTCCAGATGAATTTATTTGCGCTGGCAATTTGTCCACTATCGGGGTGGCAACCTGTTTCAAGAAGTGACAAACGCACTATTGAATTCACTTTCCGCATTAAAAATCCAAGATTGGTACCTAAGACTTTAATATTACAAGTTGTTTTTTCAATCTATACATGTTTCCAGACGAATTCAGCCGCGATTGCTATTTTTTACTATCGGGGTGGCAACCTGTTTCAAGAAGTGACAAACGCACGATTGAATTCACTTTCCGCATTAAAACCCAAAATTGGTACCTAAGACTTTGATATTACAAGTTTTTTTTAAATCTCTACATGTTTCCAGATGAATTCAGCCGCGATTGCTATTTTTTACTATCGGGGTGGCAACCTGTTTCAAGAAGTGACAAACGCACGATTGAATTCACTTTCCGCATTAAAAATCCAAAATTGGTACTGAAGACTTTAATATTACAAGTTTTTTTTTCAATCTCTACATGTTTCCAGATGAATTTATTTGCGCTGGCAATTTGTCCACTATCGGGGTGACAACCTGTTTCAAGAAGTGACAAACGCACTATTGAATTCACTTTCCGCATTAAAAATCCAAAATTGGTACCTAAGACTTTAATATTACAAGTTGTTTTTTCAATCTATACATGTTTCCAGATGAATTCAGCCGCGATTGCTATTTTTTACTATCGGAGTGGCAACCTGTTTCAAGAAGTGACAAACGCACGATTGAATTCACTTTCCGCATTAAAAATCCAAAATTGGTACCTAAGACTTTAATATTATAAGTTTTTTTTTCAATCTCTTCATGTTTCCAGATGAATTCAGCCGCGATCGCTATTTTTTCACTATCGGGGTGGCAACCTCTTTCAAGAAGTTTCAAACGCACTATTGAATTCACTTTCCGCATAAAAAATCCAACATTGGTTCCTAAGACTTTAACGTTACAAGTTTTTTTGTAAATCTCTACATGTTTCCAGATGAATTCAGCCGCGATCGCTATTTTTTCACTATCGGGGTGGCAACATGTTTCAAGAAGTGACAAACGCACTATTGAATTCACTTTCCGCATTAAAAATCCAAAATTGGTACTGAAGACTTTAATATTACAAGTTTTTTTTTCAATCTCTACATGTTTCCAGATGAATTTATTTGCGCTGGCAATTTGTCCACTATCGGGGTGGCAACCTGTTTCAAGAAGTGACAAACGCACTATTGAATTCACTTTCCGCATTAAAAATCCAAAATTGGTACTGAAGACTTTAATATTACAAGTTTTTTTTTCAATCTCTACATGTTTCCAGATGAATTTATTTGCGCTGGCAATTTGTCCACTATCGGGGTGGCAACCTGTTTCAAGAAGTGACAAACGCACTATTGAATTCACCTTCCGCATTAAAAATCCAAGATTGGTACCTAAGACTTTAATATTACAAGTTGTTTTTTCAATCTATACATGTTTCCAGACGAATTCAGCCGCGATTGCTATTTTTTACTATCGGGGTGGCAACCTGTTTCAAGAAGTCACAAACGCACGATTGAATTCACTTTCCGCATTAAAAATCCAAAATTGGTACCTAAGACTTTGATATTACAAGTTTTTTTTAAATCTCTACATGTTTCCAGATGAATTCAGCCGCGATTGCTATTTTTTACTATCGGGGTGGCAACCTGATTCAAGAAGTGACAAACGCACGATTGAATTCACTTTCCGCATTAAAAATCCAAAATTGGTATTGAAGACTTTAATATTACAAGTTTTTTTTTCAATCTCTACATGTTTCCAGATGAATTTATTTGCGCTGGCAATTTGTCCACTATCGGGGTGGCAACCTGTTTCAAGAAGTGACAAACGCACTATTGAATTCACTTTCCGCATTAAAAATCCAAAATTGGTACCTAAGACTTTAATATTACAAGTTGTTTTTTCAATCTATACATGTTTCCAGATGAATTCAGCCGCGATTGCTATTTTTTACTATCGGGGTGGCAACCTGTTTCAAGAAGTGACAAACGCACGATTGAATTCACTTTCCGCATTAAAAATCGAAAATTGGTACCTAAGACTTTGATATTACAAGTTTTTTTTAAATCTCTACATGTTTCCAGATGAATTCAGCCGCGATTGCTATTTTTTACTATCGGGGTGGCAACCTGTTTCAAGAAGTGACAAACGCACGATTGAATTCTCTTTCCGCATTAAAAATCCAAAATTGGTATCTGAGCCTTTAATATTACATTTTTTTTTTTCAATCTCTACATGTTTCCAGATGAATCTATTTGCGCTCGCAATTTGTCCACTATCGGTGTGGCAATCTGTTTCAAGAAGTGGCAAACGCACTATTGAATTCACTTTCCGCATTAACAATCCAAAATTGGTACCTAAGACTTTAATATTACAAGTTTTTTTTAAATCTCTACATGTTTCCAGATGAATTCAGCCGCGATCGCTATTTTTTCACTATCGGGGTGGCAACATGTTTCAAGAAGTGACAAACGCGCTATTGAATTCACGTTCCGCATTAAAAATCCAAAATTGGTACCTAAGACTTTAATATTATAAGTTTTTTTTTCAATCTCTTCATGTTTTCAGATGAATTCAGCCGCGATCGCTATTTTTTCACTATCGGGGTGGCAACCTCTTTCAAGAAGTTGCAAACGCACTATTGATTCACTTTCCGCATAAAAAATCCAACATTGGTTCCTAAGACTTTAACGTTACAAGTTTTTTTGTAAATCTCTACATGTTTCCAGATGAATTCAGCCGCGATCGCTATTTTTTCACTATCGGGGTGGCAACATGTTTCAAGAAGTGACAAACGCACTATTGAATTCACTTTCCGCATTAAAAATCCAAAATTGGTACTGAAGACTTTAATATTACAAGTTTTTTTTTCAATCTCTACATGTTTCCAGATGAATTTATTTGCGCTGGCAATTTGTCCACTATCGGGGTGGCAACCTGTTTCAAGAAGTGACAAACGCACTATTGAATTCACTTTCCGCATTAAAAATGCAAAATTGGTACTGAAGACTTTAATATTACAAGTTTTTTTTTCAATCTCTACATGTTTCCAGATGAATTTATTTGCGCTGGCAATTTGTCCACTATCGGGGTGGCAACCTGTTTCAAGAAGTGACAAACGCACTATTGAATTCACTTTCCGCATTAAAAATCCAAAATTGGTACCTAAGACTTTCATATTACAAGTTGTTTTTTCAATCTATACATGTTTCCAGACGAATTCAGCCGCGATTGCTATTTTTTACTATCGGGGTGGCAACCTGTTTCAAGAAGTGACAAACGCACGATTGAATTCACTTTCCGCATTAAAAATCCAAAATTGGTACCTAAGACTTTGATATTACAAGTTTTTTTTAAATCTCTACATGTTTCCAGATGAATTCAGCCGCGATTGCTATTTTTTACTATCGGGGTGGCAACCTGATTCAAGAAGTGACAAACGCACGATTGAATTCACTTTCCCATTAAAAATCCAAAATTGGTATTGAAGACTTTAATATTACAAGTTTTTTTTTCAATCTCTACATGTTTCCAGATGAATTTATTTGCGCTGGCAATTTGTCCACTATCGGGGTGGCAACCTGTTTCAAGAAGTGACAAACGCACTATTGAATTCACTTTCCGCATTAAAAATCCAAAATTGGTACCTAAGACTTTGATATTACAAGTTTTTTTGTGAATCTCTACATGTTTCCAGATGAATTCAGCCGCGATCGCTATTTTTTCACTATCGGGGTGGCAACATGTTTCAAGAAGTGACAAACGCACTATTGAATTCACTTTCCGCATTAAAAATCCAAAATTCGTACTGAAGACTTTAATATTACAAGTTTTTTTTTCAATCTCTACATGTTTCCAGATGAATTTATTTGCGCTGGCAATTTGTCCACTATCGGGGTGGCAACCTGTTTCAAGAAGTGACCAACGCACTATTGAATTCACTTTCCGCATTAAAAATCCAAAATTGGTACCGAAGACTTTAATATTACAAGTTTTATTTTTCAATCTCTATATGTTTCCAGATGAATTCAGCCGCGATCGCTATTTTTTTACTATCGGGGTGGCAACCTGTTTCAAATAGTGACAAACACACTATTGAATTCACTTTCCGCTTTATAAATCCTAAATTTGTTCCTGACTTTATTATTTCAACGTTGTTTTTTCAATCTCTACATGTTTCCAGATGAATTTATTTGCGCTCGCAATTTGTCCACTATCGGGGTGGCAACCTGTTTCAAGAAGCTACAAACGCACTATTGAATTCACTTTCCGCATTAAAAATCCAAAATTGGTACCTAAGACTTTAATATTACAAGTTTTTTTTTAAATCTCTACATGTTTCCGGATGGATTGAGCCGCGATCGCTATTTTTTTACTATCGGGGTGGCAACCTCTTTCAAGAAGTTGCAAACGCACTATTGAATTCACTTTCCGCATAAAAAATCCAACATTGGTTCCTAAGACTTTAACGTTACAAGTTTTTTTGTAAATCTCTACATGTTTCGAGATGAATTCAGCCGCGATCGCTATTTTTTCGCTATCGGGGTGGCAACATGTTTCAAAAAGTGACAAACGCACTATTGAATTCACTTTCCGCATTAAAAATCCAAAATTGGTAACGAAGACTTTAATATTACAAGTTTTATTTTTCAATCTCTATATGTTTCCAGATGAATTCAGCCGCGATCGCTATTTTTTTACTATCGGGGTGGCAACCTGTTTCCAATAGTGATAAACGCACTATTGAATTCACTTTCCGCATTACAAATCCAAAATTGGTACCTAAGACTTTAATATTACTAGTTTTTTTTTCAATCTGTACATGTTTCCGGATGAATTTATTTGCGCTCGCAATTTGTCCACTATCGGGGTGGCACCATGTTTCAAGAAGTGACAAACGCGCTATTGAATTCACGTTCCGCATTAAAAATCCAAAATTGGTACCTAAGACTTTAATATTATAAGTTTTTTTTTCAATCTCTTCATGTTTCCAGATGAATTCAGCCGCGATCGCTATTTTTTCACTATCGGGGTGGCAACCTCTTTCAAGAAGTTGCAAACGCACTATTGAATTCACTTTCGGCATAAAAAATCCAACATTGGTTCCTAAGCCTTTAACGTTACAAGTTTTTTTGTAAATCTCTACATGTTTCCAGATGAATTCAGCCGCGATCGCTATTTTTTCACTATCGGGATGGCAACCTGTTTCAAGAAGTGACAAACGCACTATTGAATTCACTTTCCGCAGTAAAAATCCAAAACTGGTACTGAAGACTTTAATATTACAAGTTTTTTTTTCAATCTCTACATGTTTCCAGATGAATTTATTTGCGCTGGCATTTTGTCCACTATCGGGGTGGCAACCTGTTTCAAGAAGTGACAAACGCACTATTGAATTCACTTTCCGCATTAAAAATCCAAGATTGGTACCTAAGACTTTAATATTACAAGTTTTTTTTTCAATCTATACATGTTTCCAGACGAATTCAGCCGCGATTGCTATTTTTTACTATCGGGGTGGTAACCTGTTTCAAGAAGTGACAAACGCACGATTGCATTCACTTTCCGCATTAAAACCCAAAATTGGTACCTAAGACTTTGATATTACAAGTTTTTTTTAAATCTCTACATGTTTCCAGATGAATTTATTTGCGCTCGCAATTTGTCCACTATCGGTGTGGCAATCTGTTTCAAGAAGTGGCAAACGCACTATTGAATTCACTTTCCGCATTAACAATCCAAAATTGGTACCTAAGACTTTAATATTACAAGTTTTTTTTAAATCTCTACATGTTTCCAGATGAATTCAGCCGCGATCGCTATTTTTTCACTATCGGGGTGGCAACATGTTTCAAGAAGTGACAAACGCGCTATTGAATTCACGTTCCGCATTAAAAATCCAAAATTGGTACCTAAGACTTTAATATTATAAGTTTTTTTTTCAATCTCTTCATGTTTCCAGATGAATTCAGCCGCGATCGCTATTTTTTCACTATCGGGGTGGCAACCTCTTTCAAGAAGTTGCAAACGCACTATTGATTCACTTTCCGCATAAAAAATCCAACATTGGTTCCTAAGACTTTAACGTTACAAGTTTTTTTGTAAATCTCTACATGTTTCCAGATGAATTCAGCCGCGATCGCTATTTTTTCACTATCGGGGTGGCAACATGTTTCAAGAAGTGACAAGCGCACTATTGAATTCACTTTCCGCATTAAAAATCCAAAATTGGTACTGAAGACTTTAATATTACAAGTTTTTTTTTCAATCTCTACATGTTTCCAGATGAATTTACTTGCGATGGCAATTTGTCCACTATCGGGGTGGCAACCTGTTTCAAGAAGTGACAAACGCACTATTGAATTCACTTTCCGCATTAAAAATCCAAAATTGGTACCTAAGACTTTAATATTACAAGTTGTTTTTTCAATCTATACATGTTTCCAGATGAATTCAGCCGCGATTGCTATTTTTTACTATCGGGGTGGCAACCTGTTTCAAGAAGTGACAAACGCACGATTGAATTCACTTTCCGCATTAAAAATCCAAAATTGGTACCTAAGACTTTGATATTACAAGTTTTTTTTAAATCTCTACATGTTTCCAGATGAATTCAGCCGCGATTGCTATTTTTTACTATCGGGGTGGCAACCTGTTTCAAGAAGTGACAAACGCACGATTGAATTCACTTTCCGCATTAAAAATCCAAAATTGGTATCTGAGCCTTTAATATTACTTTTTTTTTTTCAATCTCTACATGTTTCCAGATGAATTTATTTGCGCTCGCAATTTGTCCACTATCGGTGTGGCAATCTGTTTCAAGAAATGGCAAACGCACTATTGAATTCACTTTCCGCATTAACAATCCAAAATTGGTACCTAAGACTTTAATATTACAAGTTTTTTTTAAATCTCTACATGTTTCCAGATGAATTCAGCCGCGATCGCTATTTTTTCACTATCGGGGTGGCAACATGTTTCAAGAAGTGACAAACGCGCTATTGAATTCACGTTCCGCATTAAAAATCCAAAATTGGTACCTAAGACTTTAATATTATAAGTTTTTTATTCAATCTCTTCATGTTTCCAGATGAATTCAGCCGCGATCGCTATTTTTTCACTATCGGGGTGGCAACCTCTTTCAAGAAGTTGCAAACGCAATATTGAATTCACTTTCCGCATAAAAAATCCAACATTGGTTCCTAAGACTTTAACGTTACAAGTTTTTTTGTAAATCTCTACATGTTTCCAGATGAATTCAGCCGCGATCGCTATTTTTTCACTATCGGGGTGGCAACATGTTTCAAGAAGTGACAAACGCACTATTGAATTCACTTTCCGCATTAAAAATCCAAAATTGGTACCGAAGACTTTAATATTACAAGTATTTTTTTTCAATCTCTACATGTTTCCAGATGAATTCAGCCGCGATCGCTATTTTTTCACTATCGGGATGGCAACCTGTTTCAAGAAGTGACAAACGCACTATTGAATTCACTTTCCGCATTAAAAATCCAATACTGGTACTGAAGACTTTAATATTACAAGTTTTTTTTTTCAATCTCTACATGTTTCCAGATGAATTTATTTGCGCTGGCAATTTGTCCACTATCGGGGTGGCAACCTGTTTCAAGAAGTGACAAACGCACTATTGAATTCACTTTCCGCATTAAAAATCCAAGATTGGTACCTAAGACTTTAATATTACAAGTTGTTTTTTCAATCTATACATGTTTCCAGACGAATTCAGCCGCGATTGCTATTTTTTACTATCGGGGTGGCAACCTGTTTCAAGAAGTGACAAACGCACGATTGCATTCACTTTCCGCATTAAAACCCAAAATTGGTACCTAAGACTTTGATATTACAAGTTTTTTTTAAATATCTACATGTTTCCAGATGAATTCAGCCGCGATTGCTATTTTTTACTATCGGGGTGGCAACCTGTTTCAAGAAGTGACATACGTACGATTGAATTCACTTTCCGCATTAAAAATCCAAAATTGGTACTGAAGACTTTAATATTACAAGTTTTTTTTTCAATCTCTACATGTTTCCAGATGAATTTATTTGCGCTGGAAATTTGTCCACTATCGGGGTGGCAACCTGTTTCAAGAAGTGACAAACGCACTATTGAATTCACTTTCCGCATTAAAAATCCAAAATTGGTACCTAAGACTTTAATATTACAAGTTGTTTTTTCAATCTATACATGTTTCCAGATGAATTCAGCCACGATTGCTATTTTTTACTATCGGGGTGGCAACCTGTTTCAAGAAGTGACAAACGCACGATTGAATTCACTTTCTGCATTAAAAATCCAAAATTGGTACCTAAGACTTTGATATTACAAGTTTTTTTTAAATCTCTACATGTTTCCAGATGAATTCAGCCGCGATTGCTATTTTTTACTATCGGGGTGGCAACCTGTTTCAAGAAGTGACAAACGCACGATTGAATTCACTTTCCGCATTAAAAATCCAAAATTGGTATCTGAGCCTTTAATATTACATTTTTTTTTTCAATCTCTACATGTTTCCAGATGAATTTATTTGCGCTCGCAATTTGTCCACTATCGGTGTGGCAATCTGTTTCAAGAAGTGGCAAACGCACTATTGAATTCACTTTCCGCATTAACAATCCAAAATTGGTACCTAAGACTTTAATATTACAAGTTTTTTTAAAATCTCTACATGTTTCCAGATGAATTCAGCCGCGATCGCTATTTTTTCACTATCGGGGTGGCAACATGTTTCAAGAAGTGACAAACGCGCTATTGAATTCACGTTCCGCATTAAAAATCCAAAATTGGTACCTAAGACTTTAATATTATAAGTTTTTTTTTCAATCTCTTCATGTTTCCAGATGAATTCAGCCGCGATCGCTATTTTTTCACTATCGGGGTGGCAACCTCTTTCAAGAAGTTGCAAACGCACTATTGATTCACTTTCCGCATAAAAAATCCAACATTGGTTCCTAAGACTTTAACGTTACAAGTTTTTTTGTAAATCTCTACATGTTTCCAGATGAATTCAGCCGCGATCGCTATTTTTTCACTATCGGGGTGGCAACATGTTTCAAGAAGTGACAAACGCACTATTGAATTCACTTTCCGCATTAAAAATCCAAAATTGGTACTGAAGACTTTAATATTACAAGTTTTTTTTTTCAATCTCTACATGTTTCCAGATGAATTTATTTGCGCTGGCAATTTGTCCACTATCGGGGTGGCAACCTGTTTCAAGAAGTGACAAACGCACTATTGAATTCACTTTCCGCATTAAAAATCCAAAATTGGTACTGAAGACTTTAATATTACAAGTTTTTTTTTCAATCTCTACATGTTTCCAGATGAATTTATTTGCGCTGGCAATTTGTCCACTATCGGGGTGGCAACCTGTTTCAAGAAGTGACAAACGCACTATTGAATTCACTTTCCGCATTAAAAATCCAAGATTGGTACCTAAGACTTTAATATTACAAGTTGTTTTTTCAATCTATACATGTTTCCAGACGAATTCAGCCGCGATTGCTATTTTTTACTATCGGGGTGGCAACCTGTTTCAAGAAGTGACAAACGCACGATTGAATTCACTTTCCGCATTAAAACCCAAAATTGGTACCTAAGACTTTGATATTACAAGTTTTTTTTAAATCTCTACATGTTTCCAGATGAATTCAGCCGCGATTGCTATTTTTTACTATCGGGGTGGCAACCTGTTTCAAGAAGTGACAAACGCACGATTGAATTCACTTTCCGCATTAAAAATCCAAAATTGGTACTGAAGACTTTAATATTACAAGTTTTTTTTTCAATCTCTACATGTTTCCAGATGAATTTATTTGCGCTGGCAATTTGTCCACTATCGGGGTGACAACCTGTTTCAAGAAGTGACAAACGCACTATTGAATTCACTTTCCGCATTAAAAATCCAAAATTGGTACCTAAGACTTTAATATTACAAGTTGTTTTTTCAATCTATACATGTTTCCAGATGAATTCAGCCGCGATTGCTATTTTTTACTATCGGAGTGGCAACCTGTTTCAAGAAGTGACAAACGCACGATTGAATTCACTTTCCGCATTAAAAATCCAAAATTGGTACCTAAGACTTTAATATTATAAGTTTTTTTTTCAATCTCTTCATGTTTCCAGATGAATTCAGCCGCGATCGCTATTTTTTCACTATCGGGGTGGCAACCTCTTTCAAGAAGTTTCAAACGCACTATTGAATTCACTTTCCGCATAAAAAATCCAACATTGGTTCCTAAGACTTTAACGTTACAAGTTTTTTTGTAAATCTCTACATGTTTCCAGATGAATTCAGCCGCGATCGCTATTTTTTCACTATCGGGGTGGCAACATGTTTCAAGAAGTGACAAACGCACTATTGAATTCACTTTCCGCATTAAAAATCCAAAATTGGTACTGAAGACTTTAATATTACAAGTTTTTTTTTCAATCTCTACATGTTTCCAGATGAATTTATTTGCGCTGGCAATTTGTCCACTATCGGGGTGGCAACCTGTTTCAAGAAGTGACAAACGCACTATTGAATTCACTTTCCGCATTAAAAATCCAAAATTGGTACTGAAGACTTTAATATTACAAGTTTTTTTTTCAATCTCTACATGTTTCCAGATGAATTTATTTGCGCTGGCAATTTGTCCACTATCGGGGTGGCAACCTGTTTCAAGAAGTGACAAACGCACTATTGAATTCACCTTCCGCATTAAAAATCCAAGATTGGTACCTAAGACTTTAATATTACAAGTTGTTTTTTCAATCTATACATGTTTCCAGACGAATTCAGCCGCGATTGCTATTTTTTACTATCGGGGTGGCAACCTGTTTCAAGAAGTCACAAACGCACGATTGAATTCACTTTCCGCATTAAAAATCCAAAATTGGTACCTAAGACTTTGATATTACAAGTTTTTTTTAAATCTCTACATGTTTCCAGATGAATTCAGCCGCGATTGCTATTTTTTACTATCGGGGTGGCAACCTGATTCAAGAAGTGACAAACGCACGATTGAATTCACTTTCCGCATTAAAAATCCAAAATTGGTATTGAAGACTTTAATATTACAAGTTTTTTTTTCAATCTCTACATGTTTCCAGATGAATTTATTTGCGCTGGCAATTTGTCCACTATCGGGGTGGCAACCTGTTTCAAGAAGTGACAAACGCACTATTGAATTCACTTTCCGCATTAAAAATCCAAAATTGGTACCTAAGACTTTAATATTACAAGTTGTTTTTTCAATCTATACATGTTTCCCGATGAATTCAGCCGCGATTGCTATTTTTTACTATCGGGGTGGCAACCTGTTTCAAGAAGTGACAAACGCACCATTGAATTCACTTTCCGCATTAAAAATCGAAAATTGGTACCTAAGACTTTGATATTACAAGTTTTTTTTAAATCTCTACATGTTTCCAGATGAATTCAGCCGCGATTGCTATTTTTTACTATCGGGGTGGCAACCTGTTTCAAGAAGTGACAAACGCACGATTGAATTCTCTTTCCGCATTAAAAATCCAAAATTGGTATCTGAGCCTTTAATATTACATTTTTTTTTTTCAATCTCTACATGTTTCCAGATGAATCTATTTGCGCTCGCAATTTGTCCACTATCGGTGTGGCAATCTGTTTCAAGAAGTGGCAAACGCACTATTGAATTCACTTTCCGCATTAACAATCCAAAATTGGTACCTAAGACTTTAATATTATAAGTTTTTTTTTCAATCTCTTCATGTTTTCAGATGAATTCAGCCGCGATCGCTATTTTTTCACTATCGGGGTGGCAACCTCTTTCAAGAAGTTGCAAACGCACTATTGATTCACTTTCCGCATAAAAAATCCAACATTGGTTCCTAAGACTTTAACGTTACAAGTTTTTTTGTAAATCTCTACATGTTTCCAGATGAATTCAGCCGCGATCGCTATTTTTTCACTATCGGGGTGGCAACATGTTTCAAGAAGTGACAAACGCACTATTGAATTCACTTTCCGCATTAAAAATCCAAAATTGGTACTGAAGACTTTAATATTACAAGTTTTTTTTTCAATCTCTACATGTTTCCAGATGAATTTATTTGCGCTGGCAATTTGTCCACTATCGGGGTGGCAACCTGTTTCAAGAAGTGACAAACGCACTATTGAATTCACTTTCCGCATTAAAAATGCAAAATTGGTACTGAAGACTTTAATATTACAAGTTTTTTTTTCAATCTCTACATGTTTCCAGATGAATTTATTTGCGCTGGCAATTTGTCCACTATCGGGGTGGCAACCTGTTTCAAGAAGTGACAAACGCACTATTGAATTCACTTTCCGCATTAAAAATCCAAAATTGGTACCTAAGACTTTCATATTACAAGTTGTTTTTTCAATCTATACATGTTTCCAGACGAATTCAGCCGCGATTGCTATTTTTTACTATCGGGGTGGCAACCTGTTTCAAGAAGTGACAAACGCACGATTGAATTCACTTTCCGCATTAAAAATCCAAAATTGGTACCTAAGACTTTGATATTACAAGTTTTTTTTAAATCTCTACATGTTTCCAGATGAATTCAGCCGCGATTGCTATTTTTTACTATCGGGGTGGCAACCTGATTCAAGAAGTGACAAACGCACGATTGAATTCACTTTCCCATTAAAAATCCAAAATTGGTATTGAAGACTTTAATATTACAAGTTTTTTTTTCAATCTCTACATGTTTCCAGATGAATTTATTTGCGCTGGCAATTTGTCCACTATCGGGGTGGCAACCTGTTTCAAGAAGTGACAAACGCACTATTGAATTCACTTTCCGCATTAAAAATCCAAAATTGGTACCTAAGACTTTGATATTACAAGTTTTTTTGTGAATCTCTACATGTTTCCAGATGAATTCAGCCGCGATCGCTATTTTTTCACTATCGGGGTGGCAACATGTTTCAAGAAGTGACAAACGCACTATTGAATTCACTTTCCGCATTAAAAATCCAAAATTGGTACTGAAGACTTTAATATTACAAGTTTTTTTTTCAATCTCTACATGTTTCCAGATGAATTTATTTGCGCTGGCAATTTGTCCACTATCGGGGTGGCAACCTGTTTCAAGAAGTGACAAACGCACTATTGAATTCACTTTCCGCATTAAAAATCCAAAATTGGTACTGAAGACTTTAATATTACAAGTTTTTTTTTCAATCTCTACATGTTTCCAGATGAATTTATTTGCGCTGGCAATTTGTCCACTATCGGGGTGGCAACCTGTTTCAAGAAGTGACAAACGCACTATTGAATTCACCTTCCGCATTAAAAATCCAAGATTGGTACCTAAGACTTTAATATTACAAGTTGTTTTTTCAATCTATACATGTTTCCAGACGAATTCAGCCGCGATTGCTATTTTTTACTATCGGGGTGGCAACCTGTTTCAAGAAGTCACAAACGCACGATTGAATTCACTTTCCGCATTAAAAACCCAAAATTGGTACCTAAGACTTTGATATTACAAGTTTTTTTTAAATCTCTACATGTTTCCAGATGAATTCAGCCGCGATTGCTATTTTTTACTATCGGGGTGGCAACCTGATTCAAGAAGTGACAAACGCACGATTGAATTCACTTTCCGCATTAAAAATCCAAAATTGGTATTGAAGACTTTAATATTACAAGTTTTTTTTTCAATCTCTACATGTTTCCAGATGAATTTATTTGCGCTGGCAATTTGTCCACTATCGGGGTGGCAACCTGTTTCAAGAAGTGACAAACGCACTATTGAATTCACTTTCCGCATTAAAAATCCAAAATTGGTACTGAAGACTTTAATATTACAAGTTTTTTTTTCAATCTCTACATGTTTCCAGATGAATTTATTTGCGCTGGCAATTTGTCCACTATCGGGGTGGCAACCTGTTTCAAGAAGTGACAAACGCACTATTGAATTCACTTTCCGCATTAAAAATCCAAAATTGGTACCTAAGACTTTGATATTACAAGTTTTTTTGTGAATCTCTACATGTTTCCAGATGAATTCAGCCGCGATCGCTATTTTTTCACTATCGGGGTGGCAACATGTTTCAAGAAGTGACAAACGCACTATTGAATTCACTTTCCGCATTAAAAATCCAAAATTGGTACTGAAGACTTTAATATTACAAGTTTTTTTTTCAATCTCTACATGTTTCCAGATGAATTTATTTGCGCTGGCAATTTGTCCACTATCGGGGTGGCAACCTGTTTCAAGAAGTGACCAACGCACTATTGAATTCACTTTCCGCATTAAAAATCCAAAATTGGTACCGAAGACTTTAATATTACAAGTTTTATTTTTCAATCTCTATATGTTTCCAGATGAATTCAGCCGCGATCGCTATTTTTTTACTATCGGGGTGGCAACCTGTTTCAAATAGTGACAAACACACTATTGAATTCACTTTCCGCTTTATAAATCCAAAATTTGTTCCTGACTTTATTATTTCAACGTTGTTTTTTCAATCTCTACATGTTTCCAGATGAATTTATTTGCGCTCGCAATTTGTCCACTATCGGGGTGGCAACCTGTTTCAAGAAGCTACAAACGCACTATTGAATTCACTTTCCGCATTAAAAATCCAAAATTGGTACCTAAGACTTTAATATTACAAGTTTTTTTTTAAATCTCTACATGTTTCCGGATGGATTGAGCCGCGATCGCTATTTTTTTACTATCGGGGTGGCAACCTCTTTCAAGAAGTTGCAAACGCACTATTGAATTCACTTTCCGCATAAAAAATCCAACATTGGTTCCTAAGACTTTAACGTTACAAGTTTTTTTGTAAATCTCTACATGTTTCGAGATGAATTCAGCCGCGATCGCTATTTTTTCGCTATCGGGGTGGCAACATGTTTCAAAAAGTGACAAACGCACTATTGAATTCACTTTCCGCATTAAAAATCCAAAATTGGTAACGAAGACTTTAATATTACAAGTTTTATTTTTCAATCTCTATATGTTTCCAGATGAATTCAGCCGCGATCGCTATTTTTTTACTATCGGGGTGGCAACCTGTTTCCAATAGTGATAAACGCACTATTGAATTCACTTTCCGCATTACAAATCCAAAATTGGTACCTAAGACTTTAATATTACTAGTTTTTTTTTCAATCTGTACATGTTTCCGGATGAATTTATTTGCGCTCGCAATTTGTCCACTATCGGGGTGGCACCATGTTTCAAGAAGTGACAAACGCGCTATTGAATTCACGTTCCGCATTAAAAATCCAAAATTGGTACCTAAGACTTTAATATTATAAGTTTTTTTTTCAATCTCTTCATGTTTCCAGATGAATTCAGCCGCGATCGCTATTTTTTCACTATCGGGGTGGCAACCTCTTTCAAGAAGTTGCAAACGCACTATTGAATTCACTTTCGGCATAAAAAATCCAACATTGGTTCCTAAGCCTTTAACGTTACAAGTTTTTTTGTAAATCTCTACATGTTTCCAGATGAATTCAGCCGCGATCGCTATTTTTTCACTATCGGGATGGCAACCTGTTTCAAGAAGTGACAAACGCACTATTGAATTCACTTTCCGCAGTAAAAATCCAAAACTGGTACTGAAGACTTTAATATTACAAGTTTTTTTTTCAATCTCTACATGTTTCCAGATGAATTTATTTGCGCTGGCATTTTGTCCACTATCGGGGTGGCAACCTGTTTCAAGAAGTGACAAACGCACTATTGAATTCACTTTCCGCATTAAAAATCCAAGATTGGTACCTAAGACTTTAATATTACAAGTTTTTTTTTCAATCTATACATGTTTCCAGACGAATTCAGCCGCGATTGCTATTTTTTACTATCGGGGTGGTAACCTGTTTCAAGAAGTGACAAACGCACGATTGCATTCACTTTCCGCATTAAAACCCAAAATTGGTACCTAAGACTTTGATATTACAAGTTTTTTTTAAATCTCTACATGTTTCCAGATGAATTTATTTGCGCTCGCAATTTGTCCACTATCGGTGTGGCAATCTGTTTCAAGAAGTGGCAAACGCACTATTGAATTCACTTTCCGCATTAACAATCCAAAATTGGTACCTAAGACTTTAATATTACAAGTTTTTTTTAAATCTCTACATGTTTCCAGATGAATTCAGCCGCGATCGCTATTTTTTCACTATCGGGGTGGCAACATGTTTCAAGAAGTGACAAACGCGCTATTGAATTCACGTTCCGCATTAAAAATCCAAAATTGGTACCTAAGACTTTAATATTATAAGTTTTTTTTTCAATCTCTTCATGTTTCCAGATGAATTCAGCCGCGATCGCTATTTTTTCACTATCGGGGTGGCAACCTCTTTCAAGAAGTTGCAAACGCACTATTGATTCACTTTCCGCATAAAAAATCCAACATTGGTTCCTAAGACTTTAACGTTACAAGTTTTTTTGTAAATCTCTACATGTTTCCAGATGAATTCAGCCGCGATCGCTATTTTTTCACTATCGGGGTGGCAACATGTTTCAAGAAGTGACAAGCGCACTATTGAATTCACTTTCCGCATTAAAAATCCAAAATTGGTACTGAAGACTTTAATATTACAAGTTTTTTTTTCAATCTCTACATGTTTCCAGATGAATTTACTTGCGATGGCAATTTGTCCACTATCGGGGTGGCAACCTGTTTCAAGAAGTGACAAACGCACTATTGAATTCACTTTCCGCATTAAAAATCCAAAATTGGTACCTAAGACTTTAATATTACAAGTTGTTTTTTCAATCTATACATGTTTCCAGATGAATTCAGCCGCGATTGCTATTTTTTACTATCGGGGTGGCAACCTGTTTCAAGAAGTGACAAACGCACGATTGAATTCACTTTCCGCATTAAAAATCCAAAATTGGTACCTAAGACTTTGATATTACAAGTTTTTTTTAAATCTCTACATGTTTCCAGATGAATTCAGCCGCGATTGCTATTTTTTACTATCGGGGTGGCAACCTGTTTCAAGAAGTGACAAACGCACGATTGAATTCACTTTCCGCATTAAAAATCCAAAATTGGTATCTGAGCCTTTAATATTACTTTTTTTTTTTCAATCTCTACATGTTTCCAGATGAATTTATTTGCGCTCGCAATTTGTCCACTATCGGTGTGGCAATCTGTTTCAAGAAATGGCAAACGCACTATTGAATTCACTTTCCGCATTAACAATCCAAAATTGGTACCTAAGACTTTAATATTACAAGTTTTTTTTAAATCTCTACATGTTTCCAGATGAATTCAGCCGCGATCGCTATTTTTTCACTATCGGGGTGGCAACATGTTTCAAGAAGTGACAAACGCGCTATTGAATTCACGTTCCGCATTAAAAATCCAAAATTGGTACCTAAGACTTTAATATTATAAGTTTTTTATTCAATCTCTTCATGTTTCCAGATGAATTCAGCCGCGATCGCTATTTTTTCACTATCGGGGTGGCAACCTCTTTCAAGAAGTTGCAAACGCAATATTGAATTCACTTTCCGCATAAAAAATCCAACATTGGTTCCTAAGACTTTAACGTTACAAGTTTTTTTGTAAATCTCTACATGTTTCCAGATGAATTCAGCCGCGATCGCTATTTTTTCACTATCGGGGTGGCAACATGTTTCAAGAAGTGACAAACGCACTATTGAATTCACTTTCCGCATTAAAAATCCAAAATTGGTACCGAAGACTTTAATATTACAAGTATTTTTTTTCAATCTCTACATGTTTCCAGATGAATTCAGCCGCGATCGCTATTTTTTCACTATCGGGATGGCAACCTGTTTCAAGAAGTGACAAACGCACTATTGAATTCACTTTCCGCATTAAAAATCCAATACTGGTACTGAAGACTTTAATATTACAAGTTTTTTTTTTCAATCTCTACATGTTTCCAGATGAATTTATTTGCGCTGGCAATTTGTCCACTATCGGGGTGGCAACCTGTTTCAAGAAGTGACAAACGCACTATTGAATTCACTTTCCGCATTAAAAATCCAAGATTGGTACCTAAGACTTTAATATTACAAGTTGTTTTTTCAATCTATACATGTTTCCAGACGAATTCAGCCGCGATTGCTATTTTTTACTATCGGGGTGGCAACCTGTTTCAAGAAGTGACAAACGCACGATTGCATTCACTTTCCGCATTAAAACCCAAAATTGGTACCTAAGACTTTGATATTACAAGTTTTTTTTAAATATCTACATGTTTCCAGATGAATTCAGCCGCGATTGCTATTTTTTACTATCGGGGTGGCAACCTGTTTCAAGAAGTGACATACGTACGATTGAATTCACTTTCCGCATTAAAAATCCAAAATTGGTACTGAAGACTTTAATATTACAAGTTTTTTTTTCAATCTCTACATGTTTCCAGATGAATTTATTTGCGCTGGAAATTTGTCCACTATCGGGGTGGCAACCTGTTTCAAGAAGTGACAAACGCACTATTGAATTCACTTTCCGCATTAAAAATCCAAAATTGGTACCTAAGACTTTAATATTACAAGTTGTTTTTTCAATCTATACATGTTTCCAGATGAATTCAGCCGCGATTGCTATTTTTTACTATCGGAGTGGCAACCTGTTTCAAGAAGTGACAAACGCACGATTGAATTCACTTTCCGCATTAAAAATCCAAAATTGGTACCTAAGACTTTAATATTATAAGTTTTTTTTTCAATCTCTTCATGTTTCCAGATGAATTCAGCCGCGATCGCTATTTTTTCACTATCGGGGTGGCAACCTCTTTCAAGAAGTTTCAAACGCACTATTGAATTCACTTTCCGCATAAAAAATCCAACATTGGTTCCTAAGACTTTAACGTTACAAGTTTTTTTGTAAATCTCTACATGTTTCCAGATGAATTCAGCCGCGATCGCTATTTTTTCACTATCGGGGTGGCAACATGTTTCAAGAAGTGACAAACGCACTATTGAATTCACTTTCCGCATTAAAAATCCAAAATTGGTACTGAAGACTTTAATATTACAAGTTTTTTTTTCAATCTCTACATGTTTCCAGATGAATTTATTTGCGCTGGCAATTTGTCCACTATCGGGGTGGCAACCTGTTTCAAGAAGTGACAAACGCACTATTGAATTCACTTTCCGCATTAAAAATCCAAAATTGGTACTGAAGACTTTAATATTACAAGTTTTTTTTTCAATCTCTACATGTTTCCAGATGAATTTATTTGCGCTGGCAATTTGTCCACTATCGGGGTGGCAACCTGTTTCAAGAAGTGACAAACGCACTATTGAATTCACCTTCCGCATTAAAAATCCAAGATTGGTACGTAAGACTTTAATATTACAAGTTGTTTTTTCAATCTATACATGTTTCCAGACGAATTCAGCCGCGATTGCTATTTTTTACTATCGGGGTGGCAACCTGTTTCAAGAAGTCACAAACGCACGATTGAATTCACTTTCCGCATTAAAAATCCAAAATTGGTACCTAAGACTTTGATATTACAAGTTTTTTTTAAATCTCTACATGTTTCCAGATGAATTCAGCCGCGATTGCTATTTTTTACTATCGGGGTGGCAACCTGATTCAAGAAGTGACAAACGCACGATTGAATTCACTTTCCGCATTAAAAATCCAAAATTGGTATTGAAGACTTTAATATTACAAGTTTTTTTTTCAATCTCTACATGTTTCCAGATGAATTTATTTGCGCTGGCAATTTGTCCACTATCGGGGTGGCAACCTGTTTCAAGAAGTGACAAACGCACTATTGAATTCACTTTCCGCATTAAAAATCCAAAATTGGTACCTAAGACTTTAATATTACAAGTTGTTTTTTCAATCTATACATGTTTCCAGATGAATTCAGCCGCGATTGCTATTTTTTACTATCGGGGTGGCAACCTGTTTCAAGAAGTGACAAACGCACGATTGAATTCACTTTCCGCATTAAAAATCGAAAATTGGTACCTAAGACTTTGATATTACAAGTTTTTTTTAAATCTCTACATGTTTCCAGATGAATTCAGCCGCGATTGCTATTTTTTACTATCGGGGTGGCAACCTGTTTCAAGAAGTGACAAACGCACGATTGAATTCTCTTTCCGCATTAAAAATCCAAAATTGGTATCTGAGCCTTTAATATTACATTTTTTTTTTTCAATCTCTACATGTTTCCAGATGAATCTATTTGCGCTCGCAATTTGTCCACTATCGGTGTGGCAATCTGTTTCAAGAAGTGGCAAACGCACTATTGAATTCACTTTCCGCATTAACAATCCAAAATTGGTACCTAAGACTTTAATATTACAAGTTTTTTTTAAATCTCTACATGTTTCCAGATGAATTCAGCCGCGATCGCTATTTTTTCACTATCGGGGTGGCAACATGTTTCAAGAAGTGACAAACGCGCTATTGAATTCACGTTCCGCATTAAAAATCCAAAATTGGTACCTAAGACTTTAATATTATAAGTTTTTTTTTCAATCTCTTCATGTTTTCAGATGAATTCAGCCGCGATCGCTATTTTTTCACTATCGGGGTGGCAACCTCTTTCAAGAAGTTGCAAACGCACTATTGATTCACTTTCCGCATAAAAAATCCAACATTGGTTCCTAAGACTTTAACGTTACAAGTTTTTTTGTAAATCTCTACATGTTTCCAGATGAATTCAGCCGCGATCGCTATTTTTTCACTATCGGGGTGGCAACATGTTTCAAGAAGTGACAAACGCACTATTGAATTCACTTTCCGCATTAAAAATCCAAAATTGGTACTGAAGACTTTAATATTACAAGTTTTTTTTTCAATCTCTACATGTTTCCAGATGAATTTATTTGCGCTGGCAATTTGTCCACTATCGGGGTGGCAACCTGTTTCAAGAAGTGACAAACGCACTATTGAATTCACTTTCCGCATTAAAAATGCAAAATTGGTACTGAAGACTTTAATATTACAAGTTTTTTTTTCAATCTCTACATGTTTCCAGATGAATTTATTTGCGCTGGCAATTTGTCCACTATCGGGGTGGCAACCTGTTTCAAGAAGTGACAAACGCACTATTGAATTCACTTTCCGCATTAAAAATCCAAAATTGGTACCTAAGACTTTCATATTACAAGTTGTTTTTTCAATCTATACATGTTTCCAGACGAATTCAGCCGCGATTGCTATTTTTTACTATCGGGGTGGCAACCTGTTTCAAGAAGTGACAAACGCACGATTGAATTCACTTTCCGCATTAAAAATCCAAAATTGGTACCTAAGACTTTGATATTACAAGTTTTTTTTAAATCTCTACATGTTTCCAGATGAATTCAGCCGCGATTGCTATTTTTTACTATCGGGGTGGCAACCTGATTCAAGAAGTGACAAACGCACGATTGAATTCACTTTCCCATTAAAAATCCAAAATTGGTATTGAAGACTTTAATATTACAAGTTTTTTTTTCAATCTCTACATGTTTCCAGATGAATTTATTTGCGCTGGCAATTTGTCCACTATCGGGGTGGCAACCTGTTTCAAGAAGTGACAAACGCACTATTGAATTCACTTTCCGCATTAAAAATCCAAAATTGGTACCTAAGACTTTGATATTACAAGTTTTTTTTAAATCTCTACATGTTTCCAGATGAATTCAGCCGCGATTGCTATTTTTTACTATCGGGGTGGCAACCTGTTTCAAGAAGTGACAAACGCACGATTGATCTCACTTTCCGCATTAAAAATCCAAAATTGGTACTGAAGACTTTAATATTACAAGTTTTTTTTTCAATCTCTACATGTTTCCAGATGAATTTATTTGCGCTGGCAATTTGTCCACTATCGGGGTGGCAACCTGTTTCAAGAAGTGACAAACGCACTATTGAATTCACTTTCCGCATTAAAAATCCAAGATTGGTACCTAAGACTTTAATATTACAAGTTGTTTTTTCAATCTATACATGTTTCCAGACGAATTCAGCCGCGATTGCTATTTTTTACTATCGGGGTGGCAACCTGTTTCAAGAAGTGACAAACGCACGATTGAATTCACTTTCCGCATTAAAAATCCAAAATTGGTACCTAAGACTTTGATATTACAAGTTTTTTTTAAATCTCTACATGTTTCCAGATGAATTCAGCCGCGATTGCTATTTTTTACTATCGGGGTGGCAACCTGATTCAAGAAGTGACAAACGCACGATTGAATTCACTTTCCGCATTAAAAATCCAAAATTGGTATTGAAGACTTTAATATTACAAGTTTTTTTTTCAATCTCTACATGTTTCCAGATGAATTTATTTGCGCTGGCAATTTTTCCACTATCGGGGTGGCAACCTGTTTCAAGAAGTGACAAACGCACTATTGAATTCACTTTCCGCATTAAAAATCCAAAATTGGTACCTAAGACTTTGATATTACAAGTTTTTTTTAAATCTCTACATGTTTCCAGATGAATTCAGCCGCGATTGCTATTTTTTACTATCGGGGTGGCAACCTGTTTCAAGAAGTGACAAACGCACGATTGAATTCACTTTCCGCATTAAAAATCCAAAATTGGTACTGAAGACTTTAATATTACAAGTGCTTTTTTCAATCTCTACATGTTTCCAGATGAATTTATTTGCGCTGGCAATTTGTCCACTATCGGGGTGGCAACCTGTTTCAAGAAGTGACAAACGCACTATTGAATTCACTTTCCGCATTAAAAATCCAAAATTGGTACCTAAGACTTTGATATTACAAGTTTTTTTGTGAATCTCTACATGTTTCCAGATGAATTCAGCCGCGATCGCTATTTTTTCACTATCGGGGTGGCAACATGTTTCAAGAAGTGACAAACGCACTATTGAATTCACTTTCCGCATTAAAAATCCAAAATTGGTACTGAAGACTTTAATATTACAAGTTTTTTTTTCAATCTCTACATGTTTCCAGATGAATTTATTTGCGCTGGCAATTTGTCCACTATCGGGGTGGCAACCTGTTTCAAGAAGTGACAAACGCACTATTGAATTCACTTTCCGCATTAAAAATCCAAAATTGGTACTGAAGACTTTAATATTACAAGTTTTTTTTTCAATCTCTACATGTTTCCAGATGAATTTATTTGCGCTGGCAATTTGTCCACTATCGGGGTGGCAACCTGTTTCAAGAAGTGACAAACGCACTATTGAATTCACCTTCCGCATTAAAAATCCAAGATTGGTACCTAAGACTTTAATATTACAAGTTGTTTTTTCAATCTATACATGTTTCCAGACGAATTCAGCCGCGATTGCTATTTTTTACTATCGGGGTGGCAACCTGTTTCAAGAAGTCACAAACGCAC
This sequence comes from Ephialtes manifestator, assembly GCA_963970395.1. NCBI lineage: Eukaryota > Metazoa > Arthropoda > Insecta > Hymenoptera > Ichneumonidae > Ephialtes > Ephialtes manifestator. Next base: position 9,107,850 of record OZ019973.1, read on the forward strand.
GATTGAATTCACTTTCCGCATTAAAAACCCAAAATTGGTACCTAAGACTTTGATATTACAAGTTTTTTTTAAATCTCTACATGTTTCCAGATGAATTCAGCCGCGATTGCTATTTTTTACTATCGGGGTGGCAACCTGATTCAAGAAGTGACAAACGCACGATTGAATTCACTTTCCGCATTAAAAATCCAAAATTGGTATTGAAGACTTTAATATTACAAGTTTTTTTTTCAATCTCTACATGTTTCCAGAAGAATTTATTTGCGCTGGCAATTTGTCCACTATCGGGGTGGCAACCTGTTTCAAGAAGTGACAAACGCACTATTGAATTCACTTTCCGCATTAAAAATCCAAAATTGGTACCTAAGACTTTGATATTACAAGTTTTTTTTAAATCTCTACATGTTTCCAGATGAATTCAGCCGCGATTGCTATTTTTTACTATCGGGGTGGCAACCTGTTTCAAGAAGTGACAAACGCACGATTGAATTCACTTTCCGCATTAAAAATCCAAAATTGGTACTGAAGACTTTAATATTACAAGTTTTTTTTTCAATCTCTACATGTTTCCAGATGAATTTATTTGCGCTGGCAATTTGTCCACTATCGGGGTGGCAACCTGTTTCAAGAAGTGACAAACGCACTATTGAATTCACTTTCCGCATTAAAAATCCAAAATTGGTACCTAAGACTTTAATATTACAAGTTGTTTTTTCAATCTATACATGTTTCCAGATGAATTCAGCCGCGATTGCTATTTTTTACTATCGGGGTGGCAACCTGTTTCAAGAAGTGACAAACGCACGATTGAATTCACTTTCCGCATTAAAACCCAAAATTGGTACCTAAGACTTTGATATTACAAGTTTTTTTTAAATCTCTATATGTTTCCAGATGAATTCAGCCGCGATTGCTATTTTTTACTGTCGGGGTGGCAACCTGTTTCAAGAAGTGACAAACGCACGATTGAATTCACTTTCCGCATTAAAAATCCAAAATTGGTATCTGAGCCTTTAATATTACATTTTTTGTTTCAATCTCTACATGTTTCCAGATGAATTTATTTGCGCTCGCAATTTGTCCACTATCGGTGTGGCTATCTGTTTCAAGAAGTGGCAAACGCACTATTGAATTCACTTTCCGCATTAACAATCCAAAATTGGTACCTAAGACTTTAATATTACAAGTTTTTTTTTAATCTCTACATGTTTCCAGATGAATTCAGCCGCGATCGCTATTTTTTCACTATCGGGGTGGCAACATGTTTCAAGAAGTGACAAACGCGCTATTGAATTCACGTTCCGCATTAAAAATCCAAAATTGGTACCTAAGACTTTAATATTATAAGTTTTTTTTTCAATCTCTTCATGTTTCCAGATGAATTCAGCCGCGATCGCTATTTTTTCACTATCGGGGTGGCAACCTCTTTCAAGAAGTTTCAAACGCACTATTGAATTCACTTTCCGCATAAAAAATCCAACATTGGTTCCTAAGACTTTAACGTTACAAGTTTTTTTGTAAATCTCTACATGTTTCCAGATGAATTCAGCCGCGATCGCTATTTTTTCACTATCGGGGTGGCAACATGTTTCAAGAAGTGACAAACGCACTATTGAATTCACTTTCCGCATTAACAATCCAAAATTGGTACTGAAGACTTTAATATTACAAGTTTTTTTTTCAATCTCTACATGTTTCCAGATGAATTTATTTGCGCTGGCAATTTGTCCACTATCGGGGTGGCAACCTGTTTCAAGAAGTGACAAACGCACTATTGAATTCACTTTCCGCATTAAAAATCCAAAATTGGTACTGAAGACTTTAATATTACAAGTTTTTTTTTCAATCTCTACATGTTTCCAGATGAATTTATTTGCGCTGGCAATTTGTCCACTATCGGGGTGGCAACCTGTTTCAAGAAGTGACAAACGCACTATTGAATTCACTTTCCGCATTAAAAATCCAAGATTGGTACCTAAGACTTTAATATTACAAGTTGTTTTTTCAATCTATACATGTTTCCAGACGAATTCAGCCGCGATTGCTATTTTTTACTATCGGGGTGGCAACCTGTTTCAAGAAGTGACAAACGCACGATTGAATTCACTTTCCGCATTAAAAATCCAAAATTGGTACCTAAGACTTTGATATTACAAGTTTTTTTTAAATCTCTACATGTTTCCAGATGAATTCAGCCGCGATTGCTATTTTTTACTATCGGGGTGGCAACCTGATTCAAGAAGTGACAAACGCACGATTGAATTCACTTTCCGCATTAAAAATCCAAAATTGGTATTGAAGACTTTAATATTACAAGTTTTTTTTTCAATCTCTACATGTTTCCAGATGAATTTATTTGCGCTGGCAATTTGTCCACTATCGGGGTGGCAACCTGTTTCAAGAAGTGACAAACGCACTATTGAATTCACTTTCCGCATTAAAAATCCAAAATTGGTACCTAAGACTTTAATATTACAAGTTGTTTTTTCAATCTATACATGTTTCCAGATGAATTCAGCCGCGATTGCTATTTTTTACTATCGGGGTGGCAACCTGTTTCAAGAAGTGACAAACGCACGATTGAATTCACTTTCCGCATTAAAAATCGAAAATTGGTACCTAAGACTTTGATATTACAAGTTTTTTTTAAATCTCTACATGTTTCCAGATGAATTCAGCCGCGATTGCTATTTTTTACTATCGGGGTGGCAACCTGTTTCAAGAAGTGACAAACGCACGATTGAATTCTCTTTCCGCATTAAAAATCCAAAATTGGTATCTGAGCCTTTAATATTACATTTTTTTTTTTCAATCTCTACATGTTTCCAGATGAATCTATTTGCGCTCGCAATTTGTCCACTATCGGTGTGGCAATCTGTTTCAAGAAGTGGCAAACGCACTATTGAATTCACTTTCCGCATTAACAATCCAAAATTGGTACCTAAGACTTTAATATTACAAGTTTTTTTTAAATCTCTACATGTTTCCAGATGAATTCAGCCGCGATCGCTATTTTTTCACTATCGGGGTGGCAACATGTTTCAAGAAGTGACAAACGCGCTATTGAATTCACGTTCCGCATTAAAAATCCAAAATTGGTACCTAAGACTTTAATATTATAAGTTTTTTTTTCAATCTCTTCATGTTTTCAGATGAATTCAGCCGCGATCGCTATTTTTTCACTATCGGGGTGGCAACCTCTTTCAAGAAGTTGCAAACGCACTATTGATTCACTTTCCGCATAAAAAATCCAACATTGGTTCCTAAGACTTTAACGTTACAAGTTTTTTTGTAAATCTCTACATGTTTCCAGATGAATTCAGCCGCGATCGCTATTTTTTCACTATCGGGGTGGCAACATGTTTCAAGAAGTGACAAACGCACTATTGAATTCACTTTCCGCATTAAAAATCCAAAATTGGTACTGAAGACTTTAATATTACAAGTTTTTTTTTCAATCTCTACATGTTTCCAGATGAATTTATTTGCGCTGGCAATTTGTCCACTATCGGGGTGGCAACCTGTTTCAAGAAGTGACAAACGCACTATTGAATTCACTTTCCGCATTAAAAATGCAAAATTGGTACTGAAGACTTTAATATTACAAGTTTTTTTTTCAATCTCTACATGTTTCCAGATGAATTTATTTGCGCTGGCAATTTGTCCACTATCGGGGTGGCAACCTGTTTCAAGAAGTGACAAACGCACTATTGAATTCACTTTCCGCATTAAAAATCCAAAATTGGTACCTAAGACTTTCATATTACAAGTTGTTTTTTCAATCTATACATGTTTCCAGACGAATTCAGCCGCGATTGCTATTTTTTACTATCGGGGTGGCAACCTGTTTCAAGAAGTGACAAACGCACGATTGAATTCACTTTCCGCATTAAAAATCCAAAATTGGTACCTAAGACTTTGATATTACAAGTTTTTTTTAAATCTCTACATGTTTCCAGATGAATTCAGCCGCGATTGCTATTTTTTACTATCGGGGTGGCAACCTGATTCAAGAAGTGACAAACGCACGATTGAATTCACTTTCCCATTAAAAATCCAAAATTGGTATTGAAGACTTTAATATTACAAGTTTTTTTTTCAATCTCTACATGTTTCCAGATGAATTTATTTGCGCTGGCAATTTGTCCACTATCGGGGTGGCAACCTGTTTCAAGAAGTGACAAACGCACTATTGAATTCACTTTCCGCATTAAAAATCCAAAATTGGTACCTAAGACTTTGATATTACAAGTTTTTTTGTGAATCTCTACATGTTTCCAGATGAATTCAGCCGCGATCGCTATTTTTTCACTATCGGGGTGGCAACATGTTTCAAGAAGTGACAAACGCACTATTGAATTCACTTTCCGCATTAAAAATCCAAAATTGGTACTGAAGACTTTAATATTACAAGTTTTTTTTTCAATCTCTACATGTTTCCAGATGAATTTATTTGCGCTGGCAATTTGTCCACTATCGGGGTGGCAACCTGTTTCAAGAAGTGACAAACGCACTATTGAATTCACTTTCCGCATTAAAAATCCAAAATTGGTACTGAAGACTTTAATATTACAAGTTTTTTTTTCAATCTCTACATGTTTCCAGATGAATTTATTTGCGCTGGCAATTTGTCCACTATCGGGGTGGCAACCTGTTTCAAGAAGTGACAAACGCACTATTGAATTCACCTTCCGCATTAAAAATCCAAGATTGGTACCTAAGACTTTAATATTACAAGTTGTTTTTTCAATCTATACATGTTTCCAGACGAATTCAGCCGCGATTGCTATTTTTTACTATCGGGGTGGCAACCTGTTTCAAGAAGTCACAAACGCACGATTGAATTCACTTTCCGCATTAAAAACCCAAAATTGGTACCTAAGACTTTGATATTACAAGTTTTTTTTAAATCTCTACATGTTTCCAGATGAATTCAGCCGCGATTGCTATTTTTTACTATCGGGGTGGCAACCTGATTCAAGAAGTGACAAACGCACGATTGAATTCACTTTCCGCATTAAAAATCCAAAATTGGTATTGAAGACTTTAATATTACAAGTTTTTTTTTCAATCTCTACATGTTTCCAGATGAATTCAGCCGCGATTGCTATTTTTTACTATCGGGGTGGCAACCTGTTTCAAGAAGTGACAAACGCACGATTGAATTCTCTTTCCGCATTAAAAATCCAAAATTGGTATCTGAGCCTTTAATATTACATTTTTTTTTTTCAATCTCTACATGTTTCCAGATGAATCTATTTGCGCTCGCAATTTGTCCACTATCGGTGTGGCAATCTGTTTCAAGAAGTGGCAAACGCACTATTGAATTCACTTTCCGCATTAACAATCCAAAATTGGTACCTAAGACTTTAATATTACAAGTTTTTTTTAAATCTCTACATGTTTCCAGATGAATTCAGCCGCGATCGCTATTTTTTCACTATCGGGGTGGCAACATGTTTCAAGAAGTGACAAACGCGCTATTGAATTCACGTTCCGCATTAAAAATCCAAAATTGGTACCTAAGACTTTAATATTATAAGTTTTTTTTTCAATCTCTTCATGTTTTCAGATGAATTCAGCCGCGATCGCTATTTTTTCACTATCGGGGTGGCAACCTCTTTCAAGAAGTTGCAAACGCACTATTGATTCACTTTCCGCATAAAAAATCCAACATTGGTTCCTAAGACTTTAACGTTACAAGTTTTTTTGTAAATCTCTACATGTTTCCAGATGAATTCAGCCGCGATCGCTATTTTTTCACTATCGGGGTGGCAACATGTTTCAAGAAGTGACAAACGCACTATTGAATTCACTTTCCGCATTAAAAATCCAAAATTGGTACTGAAGACTTTAATATTACAAGTTTTTTTTTCAATCTCTACATGTTTCCAGATGAATTTATTTGCGCTGGCAATTTGTCCACTATCGGGGTGGCAACCTGTTTCAAGAAGTGACAAACGCACTATTGAATTCACTTTCCGCATTAAAAATGCAAAATTGGTACTGAAGACTTTAATATTACAAGTTTTTTTTTCAATCTCTACATGTTTCCAGATGAATTTATTTGCGCTGGCAATTTGTCCACTATCGGGGTGGCAACCTGTTTCAAGAAGTGACAAACGCACTATTGAATTCACTTTCCGCATTAAAAATCCAAAATTGGTACCTAAGACTTTCATATTACAAGTTGTTTTTTCAATCTATACATGTTTCCAGACGAATTCAGCCGCGATTGCTATTTTTTACTATCGGGGTGGCAACCTGTTTCAAGAAGTGACAAACGCACGATTGAATTCACTTTCCGCATTAAAAATCCAAAATTGGTACCTAAGACTTTGATATTACAAGTTTTTTTTAAATCTCTACATGTTTCCAGATGAATTCAGCCGCGATTGCTATTTTTTACTATCGGGGTGGCAACCTGATTCAAGAAGTGACAAACGCACGATTGAATTCACTTTCCCATTAAAAATCCAAAATTGGTATTGAAGACTTTAATATTACAAGTTTTTTTTTCAATCTCTACATGTTTCCAGATGAATTTATTTGCGCTGGCAATTTGTCCACTATCGGGGTGGCAACCTGTTTCAAGAAGTGACAAACGCACTATTGAATTCACTTTCCGCATTAAAAATCCAAAATTGGTACCTAAGACTTTGATATTACAAGTTTTTTTGTGAATCTCTACATGTTTCCAGATGAATTCAGCCGCGATCGCTATTTTTTCACTATCGGGGTGGCAACATGTTTCAAGAAGTGACAAACGCACTATTGAATTCACTTTCCGCATTAAAAATCCAAAATTGGTACTGAAGACTTTAATATTACAAGTTTTTTTTTCAATCTCTACATGTTTCCAGATGAATTTATTTGCGCTGGCAATTTGTCCACTATCGGGGTGGCAACCTGTTTCAAGAAGTGACAAACGCACTATTGAATTCACTTTCCGCATTAAAAATCCAAAATTGGTACTGAAGACTTTAATATTACAAGTTTTTTTTTCAATCTCTACATGTTTCCAGATGAATTTATTTGCGCTGGCAATTTGTCCACTATCGGGGTGGCAACCTGTTTCAAGAAGTGACAAACGCACTATTGAATTCACCTTCCGCATTAAAAATCCAAGATTGGTACCTAAGACTTTAATATTACAAGTTGTTTTTTCAATCTATACATGTTTCCAGACGAATTCAGCCGCGATTGCTATTTTTTACTATCGGGGTGGCAACCTGTTTCAAGAAGTCACAAACGCACGATTGAATTCACTTTCCGCATTAAAAACCCAAAATTGGTACCTAAGACTTTGATATTACAAGTTTTTTTTAAATCTCTACATGTTTCCAGATGAATTCAGCCGCGATTGCTATTTTTTACTATCGGGGTGGCAACCTGATTCAAGAAGTGACAAACGCACGATTGAATTCACTTTCCGCATTAAAAATCCAAAATTGGTATTGAAGACTTTAATATTACAAGTTTTTTTTTCAATCTCTACATGTTTCCAGATGAATTTATTTGCGCTGGCAATTTGTCCACTATCGGGGTGGCAACCTGTTTCAAGAAGTGACAAACGCACTATTGAATTCACTTTCCGCATTAAAAATCCAAAATTGGTACCTAAGACTTTAATATTACAAGTTGTTTTTTCAATCTATACATGTTTCCAGATGAATTCAGCCGCGATTGCTATTTTTTACTATCGGGGTGGCAACCTGTTTCAAGAAGTGACAAACGCACGATTGAATTCACTTTCCGCATTAAAAATCGAAAATTGGTACCTAAGACTTTGATATTACAAGTTTTTTTTAAATCTCTACATGTTTCCAGATGAATTCAGCCGCGATTGCTATTTTTTACTATCGGGGTGGCAACCTGTTTCAAGAAGTGACAAACGCACGATTGAATTCTCTTTCCGCATTAAAAATCCAAAATTGGTATCTGAGCCTTTAATATTACATTTTTTTTTTCAATCTCTACATGTTTCCAGATGAATTTATTTGCGCTCGCAATTTGTCCACTATCGGTGTGGCAATCTGTTTCAAGAAGTGGCAAACGCACTATTGAATTCACTTTCCGCATTAACAATCCAAAATTGGTACCTAAGACTTTAATATTACAAGTTTTTTTTAAATCTCTACATGTTTCCAGATGAATTCAGCCGCGATCGCTATTTTTTCACTATCGGGATGGCAACATGTTTCAAGAAGTGACAAACGCGCTATTGAATTCACGTTCCGCATTAAAAATCCAAAATTGGTACCTAAGACTTTAATATTATAAGTTTTTTTTTCAATCTCTTCATGTTTCCAGATGAATTCAGCCGCGATCGCTATTTTTTCACTATCGGGGTGGCAACCTCTTTCAAGAAGTTGCAAACGCACTATTGATTCACTTTCCGCATAAAAAATCCAACATTGGTTCCTAAGACTTTAACGTTACAAGTTTTTTTGTAAATCTCTACATGTTTCCAGATGAATTCAGCCGCGATTGCTATTTTTTCACTATCGGGGTGGCAACATGTTTCAAGAAGTGACAAACGCACTATTGAATTCACTTTCCGCATTAAAAATCCAAAATTGGTACTGAAGACTTTAATATTACAAGTTTTTTTTTCAATCTCTACATGTTTCCAGATGAATTTATTTGCGCTGGCAATTTGTCCACTATCGGGGTGGCAACCTGTTTCAAGAAGTGACAAACGCACTATTGAATTCACTTTCCGCATTAAAAATGCAAAATTGGTACTGAAGACTTTAATATTACAAGTTTTTTTTTCAATCTCTACATGTTTCCAGATGAATTTATTTGCGCTGGCAATTTGTCCACTATCGGGGTGGCAACCTGTTTCAAGAAGTGACAAACGCACTATTGAATTCACTTTCCGCATTAAAAATCCAAGATTGGTACCTAAGACTTTCATATTACAAGTTGTTTTTTCAATCTATACATGTTTCCAGACGAATTCAGCCGCGATTGCTATTTTTTACTATCGGGGTGGCAACCTGTTTCAAGAAGTGACAAACGCACGATTGAATTCTCTTTCCGCATTAAAAATCGAAAATTGGTACCTAAGACTTTGATATTACAAGTTTTTTTTAAATCTCTACATGTTTCCAGATGAATTCAGCCGCGATTGCTATTTTTTACTATCGGGGTGGCAACCTGTTTCAAGAAGTGACAAACGCACGATTGAATTCTCTTTCCGCATTAAAAATCCAAAATTGGTATCTGAGCCTTTAATATTACATTTTTTTTTTCAATCTCTACATGTTTCCAGATGAATCTATTTGCGCTCGCAATTTGTCCACTATCGGTGTGGCAATCTGTTTCAAGAAGTGGCAAACGCACTATTGAATTCACTTTCCGCATTAACAATCCAAAATTGGTACCTAAGACTTTAATATTACAAGTTTTTTTTAAATCTCTACATGTTTCCAGATGAATTCAGCCGCGATCGCTATTTTTTCACTATCGGGGTGGCAACATGTTTCAAGAAGTGACAAACGCGCTATTGAATTCACGTTCCGCATTAAAAATCCAAAATTGGTACCTAAGACTTTAATATTATAAGTTTTTTTTTCAATCTCTTCATGTTTTCAGATGAATTCAGCCGCGATCGCTATTTTTTCACTATCGGGGTGGCAACCTCTTTCAAGAAGTTGCAAACGCACTATTGATTCACTTTCCGCATAAAAAATCCAACATTGGTTCCTAAGACTTTAACGTTACAAGTTTTTTTGTAAATCTCTACATGTTTCCAGATGAATTCAGCCGCGATCGCTATTTTTTCACTATCGGGGTGGCAACATGTTTCAAGAAGTGACAAACGCACTATTGAATTCACTTTCCGCATTAAAAATCCAAAATTGGTACTGAAGACTTTAATATTACAAGTTTTTTTTTCAATCTCTACATGTTTCCAGATGAATTTATTTGCGCTGGCAATTTGTCCACTATCGGGGTGGCAACCTGTTTCAAGAAGTGACAAACGCACTATTGAATTCACTTTCCGCATTAAAAATGCAAAATTGGTACTGAAGACTTTAATATTACAAGTTTTTTTTTCAATCTCTACATGTTTCCAGATGAATTTATTTGCGCTGGCAATTTGTCCACTATCGGGGTGGCAACCTGTTTCAAGAAGTGACAAACGCACTATTGAATTCACTTTCCGCATTAAAAATCCAAAATTGGTACCTAAGACTTTCATATTACAAGTTGTTTTTTCAATCTATACATGTTTCCAGACGAATTCAGCCGCGATTGCTATTTTTTACTATCGGGGTGGCAACCTGTTTCAAGAAGTGACAAACGCACGATTGAATTCACTTTCCGCATTAAAAATCCAAAATTGGTACCTAAGACTTTGATATTACAAGTTTTTTTTAAATCTCTACATGTTTCCAGATGAAATCAGCCGCGATTGCTATTTTTTACTATCGGGGTGGCAACCTGATTCAAGAAGTGACAAACGCACGATTGAATTCACTTTCCCATTAAAAATCCAAAATTGGTATTGAAGACTTTAATATTACAAGTTTTTTTTTCAATCTCTACATGTTTCCAGATGAATTTATTTGCGCTGGCAATTTGTCCACTATCGGGGTGGCAACCTGTTTCAAGAAGTGACAAACGCACTATTGAATTCACTTTCCGCATTAAAAATCCAAAATTGGTACCTAAGACTTTGATATTACAAGTTTTTTTGTGAATCTCTACATGTTTCCAGATGAATTCAGCCGCGATCGCTATTTTTTCACTATCGGGGTGGCAACATGTTTCAAGAAGTGACAAACGCACTATTGAATTCACTTTCCGCATTAAAAATCCAAAATTGGTACTGAAGACTTTAATATTACAAGTTTTTTTTTCAATCTCTACATGTTTCCAGATGAATTTATTTGCGCTGGCAATTTGTCCACTATCGGGGTGGCAACCTGTTTCAAGAAGTGACAAACGCACTATTGAATTCACTTTCCGCATTAAAAATCCAAAATTGGTACTGAAGACTTTAATATTACAAGTTTTTTTTTCAATCTCTACATGTTTCCAGATGAATTTATTTGCGCTGGCAATTTGTCCACTATCGGGGTGGCAACCTGTTTCAAGAAGTGACAAACGCACTATTGAATTCACCTTCCGCATTAAAAATCCAAGATTGGTACCTAAGACTTTAATATTACAAGTTGTTTTTTCAATCTATACATGTTTCCAGACGAATTCAGCCGCGATTGCTATTTTTTACTATCGGGGTGGCAACCTGTTTCAAGAAGTCACAAACGCACGATTGAATTCACTTTCCGCATTAAAAACCCAAAATTGGTACCTAAGACTTTGATATTACAAGTTTTTTTTAAATCTCTACATGTTTCCAGATGAATTCAGCCGCGATTGCTATTTTTTACTATCGGGGTGGCAACCTGATTCAAGAAGTGACAAACGCACGATTGAATTCACTTTCCGCATTAAAAATCCAAAATTGGTATTGAAGACTTTAATATTACAAGTTTTTTTTTCAATCTCTACATGTTTCCAGAAGAATTTATTTGCGCTGGCAATTTGTCCACTATCGGGGTGGCAACCTGTTTCAAGAAGTGACAAACGCACTATTGAATTCACTTTCCGCATTAAAAATCCAAAATTGGTACCTAAGACTTTGATATTACAAGTTTTTTTTAAATCTCTACATGTTTCCAGATGAATTCAGCCGCGATTGCTATTTTTTACTATCGGGGTGGCAACCTGTTTCAAGAAGTGACAAACGCACGATTGAATTCACTTTCCGCATTAAAAATCCAAAATTGGTACTGAAGACTTTAATATTACAAGTTTTTTTTTCAATCTCTACATGTTTCCAGATGAATTTATTTGCGCTGGCAATTTGTCCACTATCGGGGTGGCAACCTGTTTCAAGAAGTGACAAACGCACTATTGAATTCACTTTCCGCATTAAAAATCCAAAATTGGTACCTAAGACTTTAATATTACAAGTTGTTTTTTCAATCTATACATGTTTCCAGATGAATTCAGCCGCGATTGCTATTTTTTACTATCGGGGTGGCAACCTGTTTCAAGAAGTGACAAACGCACGATTGAATTCACTTTCCGCATTAAAACCCAAAATTGGTACCTAAGACTTTGATATTACAAGTTTTTTTTAAATCTCTATATGTTTCCAGATGAATTCAGCCGCGATTGCTATTTTTTACTGTCGGGGTGGCAACCTGTTTCAAGAAGTGACAAACGCACGATTGAATTCACTTTCCGCATTAAAAATCCAAAATTGGTATCTGAGCCTTTAATATTACATTTTTTGTTTCAATCTCTACATGTTTCCAGATGAATTTATTTGCGCTCGCAATTTGTCCACTATCGGTGTGGCTATCTGTTTCAAGAAGTGGCAAACGCACTATTGAATTCACTTTCCGCATTAACAATCCAAAATTGGTACCTAAGACTTTAATATTACAAGTTTTTTTTTAATCTCTACATGTTTCCAGATGAATTCAGCCGCGATCGCTATTTTTTCACTATCGGGGTGGCAACATGTTTCAAGAAGTGACAAACGCGCTATTGAATTCACGTTCCGCATTAAAAATCCAAAATTGGTACCTAAGACTTTAATATTATAAGTTTTTTTTTCAATCTCTTCATGTTTCCAGATGAATTCAGCCGCGATCGCTATTTTTTCACTATCGGGGTGGCAACCTCTTTCAAGAAGTTTCAAACGCACTATTGAATTCACTTTCCGCATAAAAAATCCAACATTGGTTCCTAAGACTTTAACGTTACAAGTTTTTTTGTAAATCTCTACATGTTTCCAGATGAATTCAGCCGCGATCGCTATTTTTTCACTATCGGGGTGGCAACATGTTTCAAGAAGTGACAAACGCACTATTGAATTCACTTTCCGCATTAACAATCCAAAATTGGTACTGAAGACTTTAATATTACAAGTTTTTTTTTCAATCTCTACATGTTTCCAGATGAATTTATTTGCGCTGGCAATTTGTCCACTATCGGGGTGGCAACCTGTTTCAAGAAGTGACAAACGCACTATTGAATTCACTTTCCGCATTAAAAATCCAAAATTGGTACTGAAGACTTTAATATTACAAGTTTTTTTTCAATCTCTACATGTTTCCAGATGAATTTATTTGCGCTGGCAATTTGTCCACTATCGGGGTGGCAACCTGTTTCAAGAAGTGACAAACGCACTATTGAATTCACTTTCCGCATTAAAAATCCAAGATTGGTACCTAAGACTTTAATATTACAAGTTGTTTTTTCAATCTATACATGTTTCCAGACGAATTCAGCCGCGATTGCTATTTTTTACTATCGGGGTGGCAACCTGTTTCAAGAAGTGACAAACGCACGATTGAATTCACTTTCCGCATTAAAAATCCAAAATTGGTACCTAAGACTTTGATATTACAAGTTTTTTTTAAATCTCTACATGTTTCCAGATGAATTCAGCCGCGATTGCTATTTTTTACTATCGGGGTGGCAACCTGATTCAAGAAGTGACAAACGCACGATTGAATTCACTTTCCGCATTAAAAATCCAAAATTGGTATTGAAGACTTTAATATTACAAGTTTTTTTTTCAATCTCTACATGTTTCCAGATGAATTTATTTGCGCTGGCAATTTGTCCACTATCGGGGTGGCAACCTGTTTCAAGAAGTGACAAACGCACTATTGAATTCACTTTCCGCATTAAAAATCCAAAATTGGTACCTAAGACTTTAATATTACAAGTTGTTTTTTCAATCTATACATGTTTCCAGATGAATTCAGCCGCGATTGCTATTTTTTACTATCGGGGTGGCAACCTGTTTCAAGAAGTGACAAACGCACGATTGAATTCACTTTCCGCATTAAAAATCGAAAATTGGTACCTAAGACTTTGATATTACAAGTTTTTTTTAAATCTCTACATGTTTCCAGATGAATTCAGCCGCGATTGCTATTTTTTACTATCGGGGTGGCAACCTGTTTCAAGAAGTGACAAACGCACGATTGAATTCTCTTTCCGCATTAAAAATCCAAAATTGGTATCTGAGCCTTTAATATTACATTTTTTTTTTTCAATCTCTACATGTTTCCAGATGAATCTATTTGCGCTCGCAATTTGTCCACTATCGGTGTGGCAATCTGTTTCAAGAAGTGGCAAACGCACTATTGAATTCACTTTCCGCATTAACAATCCAAAATTGGTACCTAAGACTTTAATATTACAAGTTTTTTTTAAATCTCTACATGTTTCCAGATGAATTCAGCCGCGATCGCTATTTTTTCACTATCGGGGTGGCAACATGTTTCAAGAAGTGACAAACGCGCTATTGAATTCACGTTCCGCATTAAAAATCCAAAATTGGTACCTAAGACTTTAATATTATAAGTTTTTTTTTCAATCTCTTCATGTTTTCAGATGAATTCAGCCGCGATCGCTATTTTTTCACTATCGGGGTGGCAACCTCTTTCAAGAAGTTGCAAACGCACTATTGATTCACTTTCCGCATAAAAAATCCAACATTGGTTCCTAAGACTTTAACGTTACAAGTTTTTTTGTAAATCTCTACATGTTTCCAGATGAATTCAGCCGCGATCGCTATTTTTTCACTATCGGGGTGGCAACATGTTTCAAGAAGTGACAAACGCACTATTGAATTCACTTTCCGCATTAAAAATCCAAAATTGGTACTGAAGACTTTAATATTACAAGTTTTTTTTTCAATCTCTACATGTTTCCAGATGAATTTATTTGCGCTGGCAATTTGTCCACTATCGGGGTGGCAACCTGTTTCAAGAAGTGACAAACGCACTATTGAATTCACTTTCCGCATTAAAAATGCAAAATTGGTACTGAAGACTTTAATATTACAAGTTTTTTTTTCAATCTCTACATGTTTCCAGATGAATTTATTTGCGCTGGCAATTTGTCCACTATCGGGGTGGCAACCTGTTTCAAGAAGTGACAAACGCACTATTGAATTCACTTTCCGCATTAAAAATCCAAAATTGGTACCTAAGACTTTCATATTACAAGTTGTTTTTTCAATCTATACATGTTTCCAGACGAATTCAGCCGCGATTGCTATTTTTTACTATCGGGGTGGCAACCTGTTTCAAGAAGTGACAAACGCACGATTGAATTCACTTTCCGCATTAAAAATCCAAAATTGGTACCTAAGACTTTGATATTACAAGTTTTTTTTAAATCTCTACATGTTTCCAGATGAATTCAGCCGCGATTGCTATTTTTTACTATCGGGGTGGCAACCTGATTCAAGAAGTGACAAACGCACGATTGAATTCACTTTCCCATTAAAAATCCAAAATTGGTATTGAAGACTTTAATATTACAAGTTTTTTTTTCAATCTCTACATGTTTCCAGATGAATTTATTTGCGCTGGCAATTTGTCCACTATCGGGGTGGCAACCTGTTTCAAGAAGTGACAAACGCACTATTGAATTCACTTTCCGCATTAAAAATCCAAAATTGGTACCTAAGACTTTGATATTACAAGTTTTTTTGTGAATCTCTACATGTTTCCAGATGAATTCAGCCGCGATCGCTATTTTTTCACTATCGGGGTGGCAACATGTTTCAAGAAGTGACAAACGCACTATTGAATTCACTTTCCGCATTAAAAATCCAAAATTGGTACTGAAGACTTTAATATTACAAGTTTTTTTTTCAATCTCTACATGTTTCCAGATGAATTTATTTGCGCTGGCAATTTGTCCACTATCGGGGTGGCAACCTGTTTCAAGAAGTGACAAACGCACTATTGAATTCACTTTCCGCATTAAAAATCCAAAATTGGTACTGAAGACTTTAATATTACAAGTTTTTTTTTCAATCTCTACATGTTTCCAGATGAATTTATTTGCGCTGGCAATTTGTCCACTATCGGGGTGGCAACCTGTTTCAAGAAGTGACAAACGCACTATTGAATTCACCTTCCGCATTAAAAATCCAAGATTGGTACCTAAGACTTTAATATTACAAGTTGTTTTTTCAATCTATACATGTTTCCAGACGAATTCAGCCGCGATTGCTATTTTTTACTATCGGGGTGGCAACCTGTTTCAAGAAGTCACAAACGCACGATTGAATTCACTTTCCGCATTAAAAACCCAAAATTGGTACCTAAGACTTTGATATTACAAGTTTTTTTTAAATCTCTACATGTTTCCAGATGAATTCAGCCGCGATTGCTATTTTTTACTATCGGGGTGGCAACCTGATTCAAGAAGTGACAAACGCACGATTGAATTCACTTTCCGCATTAAAAATCCAAAATTGGTATTGAAGACTTTAATATTACAAGTTTTTTTTTCAATCTCTACATGTTTCCAGATGAATTTATTTGCGCTGGCAATTTGTCCACTATCGGGGTGGCAACCTGTTTCAAGAAGTGACAAACGCACTATTGAATTCACTTTCCGCATTAAAAATCCAAAATTGGTACCTAAGACTTTAATATTACAAGTTGTTTTTTCAATCTATACATGTTTCCAGATGAATTCAGCCGCGATTGCTATTTTTTACTATCGGGGTGGCAACCTGTTTCAAGAAGTGACAAACGCACGATTGAATTCACTTTCCGCATTAAAAATCGAAAATTGGTACCTAAGACTTTGATATTACAAGTTTTTTTTAAATCTCTACATGTTTCCAGATGAATTCAGCCGCGATTGCTATTTTTTACTATCGGGGTGGCAACCTGTTTCAAGAAGTGACAAACGCACGATTGAATTCTCTTTCCGCATTAAAAATCCAAAATTGGTATCTGAGCCTTTAATATTACATTTTTTTTTTTCAATCTCTACATGTTTCCAGATGAATTTATTTGCGCTCGCAATTTGTCCACTATCGGTGTGGCAATCTGTTTCAAGAAGTGGCAAACGCACTATTGAATTCACTTTCCGCATTAACAATCCAAAATTGGTACCTAAGACTTTAATATTACAAGTTTTTTTTAAATCTCTACATGTTTCCAGATGAATTCAGCCGCGATCGCTATTTTTTCACTATCGGGATGGCAACATGTTTCAAGAAGTGACAAACGCGCTATTGAATTCACGTTCCGCATTAAAAATCCAAAATTGGTACCTAAGACTTTAATATTATAAGTTTTTTTTTCAATCTCTTCATGTTTCCAGATGAATTCAGCCGCGATCGCTATTTTTTCACTATCGGGGTGGCAACCTCTTTCAAGAAGTTGCAAACGCACTATTGATTCACTTTCCGCATAAAAAATCCAACATTGGTTCCTAAGACTTTAACGTTACAAGTTTTTTTGTAAATCTCTACATGTTTCCAGATGAATTCAGCCGCGATTGCTATTTTTTCACTATCGGGGTGGCAACATGTTTCAAGAAGTGACAAACGCACTATTGAATTCACTTTCCGCATTAAAAATCCAAAATTGGTACTGAAGACTTTAATATTACAAGTTTTTTTTTCAATCTCTACATGTTTCCAGATGAATTTATTTGCGCTGGCAATTTGTCCACTATCGGGGTGGCAACCTGTTTCAAGAAGTGACAAACGCACTATTGAATTCACTTTCCGCATTAAAAATCCAAAATTGGTACTGAAGACTTTAATATTACAAGTTTTTTTTTCAATCTCTACATGTTTCCAGATGAATTTATTTGCGCTGGCAATTTGTCCACTATCGGGGTGGCAACCTGTTTCAAGAAGTGACAAACGCACTATTGAATTCACTTTCCGCATTAAAAATCCAAGATTGGTACCTAAGACTTTCATATTACAAGTTGTTTTTTCAATCTATACATGTTTCCAGACGAATTCAGCCGCGATTGCTATTTTTTACTATCGGGGTGGCAACCTGTTTCAAGAAGTGACAAACTTACGATTGAATTCACTTTCCGCATTAAAAATCCAAAATTGGTACCTAAGACTTTGATATTACAAGTTTTTTTTAAATCTCTACATGTTTCCAGATGAATTCAGCCGCGATTGCTATTTTTTACTATCGGGGTGGCAACCTGATTCAAGAAGTGACAAACGCACGATTGAATTCACTTTCCGCATTAAAAATCCAAAATTGGTATTGAAGACTTTAATATTACAAGTTTTTTTTTCAATCTCTACATGTTTCCAGATGAATTTATTTGCGCTGGCAATTTGTCCACTATCGGGGTGGCAACCTGTTTCAAGAAGTGACAAACGCACTATTGAATTCACTTTCCGCATTAAAAATCCAAAATTGGTACCTAAGACTTTGATATTACAAGTTTTTTTTAAATCTCTACATGTTTCCAGATGAATTCAGCCGCGATTGCTATTTTTTACTATCGGGGTGGCAACCTGTTTCAAGAAGTGACAAACGCACGATTGATCTCACTTTCCGCATTAAAAATCCAAAATTGGTACTGAAGACTTTAATATTACAAGTTTTTTTTTCAATCTCTACATGTTTCCAGATGAATTTATTTGCGCTGGCAATTTGTCCACTATCGGGGTGGCAACCTGTTTCAAGAAGTGACAAACGCACTATTGAATTCACTTTCCGCATTAAAAATCCAAGATTGGTACCTAAGACTTTAATATTACAAGTTGTTTTTTCAATCTATACATGTTTCCATACGAATTCATCCGCGATTGCTATTTTTTACTATCGGTGTGGCAACCTGTTTCAAGAAGTGACAAACGCACGATTGAATTCACTTTCCGCATTAAAAATCCAAAATTGGTACCTAAGACTTTGATATTACAAGTTTTTTTTAAATCTCTACATGTTTCCAGATGAATTCAGCCGCGATTGCTATTTTTTACTATCGGGGTGGCAATCTGATTCAAGAAGTGACAAACGCACGATTGAATTCACTTTCCGCATTAAAAATCCAAAATTGGTATTGAAGACTTTAATATTACAAGTTTTTTTTTCAATCTCTACATGTTTCCAGATGAATTTATTTGCGCTGGCAATTTGTCCACTATCGGGGTGGCAACCTGTTTCAAGAAGTGACAAACGCACTATTGAATTCACTTTCCGCATTAAAAATCCAAAATTGGTACCTAAGACTTTGATATTACAAGTTTTTTTTAAATCTCTACATGTTTCCAGATGAATTCAGCCGCGATTGCTATTTTTTACTATCGGGGTGGCAACCTGTTTCAAGAAGTGACAAACGCACGATTGATCTCACTTTCCGCATTAAAAATCCAAAATTGGTACTGAAGACTTTAATATTACAAGTTTTTTTTTCAATCTCTACATGTTTCCAGATGAATTTATTTGCGCTGGCAATTTGTCCACTATCGGGGTGGCAACCTGTTTCAAGAAGTGACAAACGCACTATTGAATTCACTTTCCGCATTAAAAATCCAAGATTGGTACCTAAGACTTTAATATTACAAGTTGTTTTTTCAATCTATACATGTTTCCAGACGAATTCAGCCGCGATTGCTATTTTTTACTATCGGGGTGGCAACCTGTTTCAAGAAGTGACAAACGCACGATTGAATTCACTTTCCGCATTAAAAATCCAAAATTGGTACCTAAGACTTTGATATTACAAGTTTTTTTTAAATCTCTACATGTTTCCAGATGAATTCAGCCGCGATTGCTATTTTTTACTATCGGGGTGGCAACCTGTTTCAAGAAGTGACAAACGCACGATTGAATTCACTTTCCGCATTAAAAATCCAAAATTGGTATCTGAGCCTTTAATATTACATTTTTTTTTTTCAATCTCTACATGTTTCCAGATGAATTTATTTGCGCTCGCAATTTGTCCACTATCGGTGTGGCAATCTGTTTCAAGAAGTGGCAAACGCACTATTGAATTCACTTTCCGCATTAACAATCCAAAATTGGTACCTAAGACTTTAATATTACAAGTTTTTTTTAAATCTCTACATGTTTCCAGATGAATTCAGCCGCGATCGCTATTTTTTCACTATCGGGGTGGCAACATGTTTCAAGAAGTGACAAACGCGCTATTGAATTCACGTTCCGCATTAAAAATCCAAAATTGGTACCTAAGACTTTAATATTATAAGTTTTTTTTTCAATCTCTTCATGTTTCCAGATGAATTCAGCCGCGATCGCTATTTTTTCACTATCGGGGTGGCAACCTCTTTCAAGAAGTTGCAAACGCACTATTGAATTCACTTTCCGCATAAAAAATCCAACATTGGTTCCTAAGACTTTAACGTTACAAGTTTTTTTGTAAATCTCTACATGTTTCCAGATGAATTCAGCCGCGATCGCTATTTTTTCACTATCGGGGTGGCAACATGTTTCAAGAAGTGACAAACGCACTATTGAATTCACGTTCCGCATTAAAAATCCAAAATTGGTACCGAAGACTTTAATATTACAAGTATTTTTTTTCAATCTCTACATGTTTCCAGATGAATTCAGCCGCGATCGCTATTTTTTCACTATCGGGATGGCAACCTGTTTCAAGAAGTGACAAACGCACTATTGAATTCACTTTCCGCATTAAAAATCCAAAATTTGTACTGAAGACTTTAATATTACAAGTTTTTTTTTCAATCTCTACATGTTTCCAGTTGAATTTATTTGCGCTGGCAATTTGTCCACTATCGGGGTGGCAACCTGTTTCAAGAAGTGACAAACGCACTATTGAATTCACTTTCCGCATTAAAAATCCAAGATTGGTACCTAAGACTTTAATATTACAAGTTGTTTTTTCAATCTATACATGTTTCCAGACGAATTCAGCCGCGATTGCTATTTTTTACTATCGGGGTGGCAACCTGTTTCAAGAAGTGACAAACGCACGATTGAATTCACTTTCCGCATTAAAACCCAAAATTGGTACCTAAGACTTTGATATTACAAGTTTTTTTTAAATCTCTACATGTTTCCAGATGAATTCAGCCGCGATTGCTATTTTTTACTATCGGGGTGGCAACCTGTTTCAAGAAGTGACAAACGCACGATTGAATTCACTTTCCGCATTAAAAATCCAAAATTGGTATCTGAGCCTTTAATATTACATTTTTTTTTTTCAATCTCTACATGTTTCCAGATGAATTTATTTGCGCTCGCAATTTGTCCACTATCGGTGTGGCAATCTGTTTCAAGAAGTGGCAAACGCACTATTGAATTCACTTTCCGCATTAACAATCCAAAATTGGTACCTAAGACTTTAATATTACAAGTTTTTTTTAAATCTCTACATGTTTCCAGATGAATTCAGCCGCGATCGCTATTTTTTCACTATCGGGGTGGCAACATGTTTCAAGAAGTGACAAACGCGCTATTGAATTCACGTTCCGCATTAAAAATCCAAAATTGGTACCTAAGACTTTAATATTATAAGTTTTTTTTTCAATCTCTTCATGTTTCCAGATGAATTCAGCCGCGATCGCTATTTTTTCACTATCGGGGTGGCAACCTCTTTCAAGAAGTTTCAAACGCACTATTGAATTCACTTTCCGCATAAAAAATCCAACATTGGTTCCTAAGACTTTAACGTTACAAGTTTTTTTGTAAATCTCTACATGTTTCCAGATGAATTCAGCCGCGATCGCTATTTTTTCACTATCGGGGTGGCAACATGTTTCAAGAAGTGACAAACGCACTATTGAATTCACTTTCCGCATTAAAAATCCAAAATTGGTACTGAAGACTTTAATATTACAAGTTTTTTTTTCAATCTCTACATGTTTCCAGATGAATTTATTTGCGCTGGCAATTTGTCCACTATCGGGGTGGCAACCTGTTTCAAGAAGTGACAAACGCACTATTGAATTCACTTTCCGCATTAAAAATCCAAAATTGGTACTGAAGACTTTAATATTACAAGTTTTTTTTTCAATCTCTACATGTTTCCAGATGAATTTATTTGCGCTGGCAATTTGTCCACTATCGGGGTGGCAACCTGTTTCAAGAAGTGACAAACGCACTATTGAATTCACTTTCCGCATTAAAAATCCAAGATTGGTACCTAAGACTTTAATATTACAAGTTGTTTTTTCAATCTATACATGTTTCCAGACGAATTCAGCCGCGATTGCTATTTTTTACTATCGGGGTGGCAACCTGTTTCAAGAAGTGACAAACGCACGATTGAATTCACTTTCCGCATTAAAAATCCAAAATTGGTACCTAAGACTTTGATATTACAAGTTTTTTTTAAATCTCTACATGTTTCCAGATGAATTCAGCCGCGATTGCTATTTTTTACTATCGGGGTGGCAACCTGATTCAAGAAGTGACAAACGCACGATTGAATTCACTTTCCGCATTAAAAATCCAAAATTGGTATTGAAGACTTTAATATTACAAGTTTTTTTTTCAATCTCTACATGTTTCCAGATGAATTTATTTGCGCTGGCAATTTGTCCACTATCGGGGTGGCAACCTGTTTCAAGAAGTGACAAACGCACTATTGAATTCACTTTCCGCATTAAAAATCCAAAATTGGTACCTAAGACTTTAATATTACAAGTTGTTTTTTCAATCTATACATGTTTCCAGATGAATTCAGCCGCGATTGCTATTTTTTACTATCGGGGTGGCAACCTGTTTCAAGAAGTGACAAACGCACGATTGAATTCACTTTCCGCATTAAAAATCCAAAATTGGTACCTAAGACTTTGATATTACAAGTTTTTTTTAAATCTCTACATGTTTCCAGATGAATTCAGCCGCGATTGCTATTTTTTACTATCGGGGTGGCAACCTGTTTCAAGAAGTGACAAACGCACGATTGAATTCTCTTTCCCCATTAAAAATCCAAAATTGGCATCTGAGCCTTTAATATTACAAGTTTTTTTTAAATCTCTACATGTTTCCAGATGAATTCAGCCGCGATTGCTATTTTTTACTATCGGGGTGGCAACCTGTTTCAAGAAGTGACAAACGCACGATTGAATTAACTTTCCGCATTAAAAATCCAAAATTGGTATCTGAGCCTTTAATATTACATTTTTTTTTCAATCTCTACATGTTTCCAGATGAATTTATTTGCGCTCGCAATTTGTCCACTATCGGTGTGGCAATCTGTTTCAAGAAGTGGCAAACGCACTATTGAATTCACTTTCCGCATTAACAATCCAAAATTGGTACCTAAGACTTTAATATTACAAGTTTTTTTTAAATCTCTACATGTTTCCAGATGAATTCAGCCGCGATCGCTATTTTTTCACTATCGGGGTGGCAACATGTTTCAAGAAGTGACAAACGCGCTATTGAATTCACGTTCCGCATTAAAAATCCAAAATTGGTACCTAAGACTTTAATATTATAAGTTTTTTTTTCAATCTCTTCATGTTTCCAGATGAATTCAGCCGCGATCGCTATTTTTTCACTATCGGGGTGGCAACCTCTTTCAAGAAGTTGCAAACGCACTATTGAATTCACTTTCCGCATAAAAAATCCAACATTGGTTCCTAAGACTTTAACGTTACAAGTTTTTTTTGTAAATCTCTACATGTTTCCAGATGAATTCAGCCGCGATCGCTATTTTTTCACTATCGGGGTGGCAACATGTTTCAAGAAGTGACAAACGCACTATTGAATTCACTTTCCGCATTAAAAATCCAAAATTGGTACCGAAGACTTTAATATTACAAGTATTTTTTTTCAATCTCTACATGTTTCCAGATGAATTCAGCCGCGATCGCTATTTTTTCACTATCGGGATGGCAACCTGTTTCAAGAAGTGACAAACGCACTATTGAATTCACTTTCCGCATTAAAAATCCAAAATTTGTACTGAAGACTTTAATATTACAAGTTTTTTTTTCAATCTCTACATGTTTCCAGTTGAATTTATTTGCGCTGGCAATTTGTCCACTATCGGGGTGGCAACCTGTTTCAAGAAGTGACAAACGCACTAATGAATTCACTTTCCGCATTAAAAATCCAAGATTGGTACCTAAGACTTTAATATTACAAGTTGTTTTTTCAATCTAAACATGTTTCCAGACGAATTCAGCCGCGATTGCTATTTTTTACTATCGGGGTGGCAACCTGTTTCAAGAAGTGACAAACGCACGATTGAATTCACTTTCCGCATTAAAACCCAAAATTGGTACCTAAGACTTTGATATTACAAGTTTTTTTTAAATCTCTACATGTTTCCAGATGAATTCAGCCGCGATTGCTATTTTTTACTATCGGGGTGGCAACCTGTTTCAAGAAGTGACAAACGCACGATTGAATTCACTTTCCGCATTAAAAATCCAAAATTGGTATCTGAGCCTTTAATATTACATTTTTTTTTTCAATCTCTACATGTTTCCAGATGAATTTATTTGCGCTCGCAATTTGTCCACTATCGGTGTGGCAATCTGTTTCAAGAAGTGGCAAACGCACTATTGAATTCACTTTCCGCATTAACAATCCAAAATTGGTACCTAAGACTTTAATATTACAAGTTTTTTTTAAATCTCTACATGTTTCCAGATGAATTCAGCCGCGATCGCTATTTTTTCACTATCGGGGTGGCAACATGTTTCAAGAAGTGACAAACGCGCTATTGAATTCACGTTCCGCATTAAAAATCCAAAATTGGTACCTAAGACTTTAATATTATAAGTTTTTTTTTCAATCTCTTCATGTTTCCAGATGAATTCAGCCGCGATCGCTGTTTTTTCACTATCGGGGTGGCAACCTCTTTCAAGAAGTTTCAAACGCACTATTGAATTCACTTTCCGCATAAAAAATCCAACATTGGTTCCTAAGACTTTAACGTTACAAGTTTTTTTGTAAATCTCTACATGTTTCCAGATGAATTCAGCCGCGATCGCTATTTTTTCACTATCGGGGTGGCAACATGTTTCAAGAAGTGACAAACGCACTATTGAATTCACTTTCCGCATTAAAAATCCAAAATTGGTACTGAAGACTTTAATATTACAAGTTTTTTTTTTCAATCTCTACATGTTTCCAGATGAATTTATTTGCGCTGGCAATTTGTCCACTATCGGGGTGGCAACCTGTTTCAAGAAGTGACAAACGCACTATTGAATTCACTTTCCGCATTAAAAATCCAAAATTGGTACTGAAGACTTTAATATTACAAGTTTTTTTTTCAATCTCTACATGTTTCCAGATGAATTTATTTGCGCTGGCAATTTGTCCACTATCGGGGTGGCAACCTGTTTCAAGAAGTGACAAACGCACTATTGAATTCACTTTCCGCATTAAAAATCCAAGATTGGTACCTAAGACTTTAATATTACAAGTTGTTTTTTCAATCTATACATGTTTCCAGACGAATTCAGCCGCGATTGCTATTTTTTACTATCGGGGTGGCAACCTGTTTCAAGAAGTGACAAACGCACGATTGAATTCACTTTCCGCATTAAAAATCCAAAATTGGTACCTAAGACTTTGATATTACAAGTTTTTTTTAAATCTCTACATGTTTCCAGATGAATTCAGCCGCGATTGCTATTTTTTACTATCGGGGTGGCAACCTGATTCAAGAAGTGACAAACGCACGATTGAATTCACTTTCCGCATTAAAAATCCAAAATTGGTATTGAAGACTTTAATATTACAAGTTTTTTTTTCAATCTCTACATGTTTCCAGATGAATTTATTTGCGCTGGCAATTTGTCCACTATCGGGGTGGCAACCTGTTTCAAGAAGTGACAAACGCACTATTGAATTCACTTTCCGCATTAAAAATCCAAAATTGGTACCTAAGACTTTAATATTACAAGTTGTTTTTTCAATCTATACATGTTTCCAGATGAATTCAGCCGCGATTGCTATTTTTTACTATCGGGGTGGCAACCTGTTTCAAGAAGTGACAAACGCACGATTGAATTCACTTTCCGCATTAAAAATCCAAAATTGGTACCTAAGACTTTGATATTACAAGTTTTTTTTAAATCTCTACATGTTTCCAGATGAATTCAGCCGCGATTGCTATTTTTTACTATCGGGGTGGCAACCTGTTTCAAGAAGTGACAAACGCACGATTGAATTCTCTTTCCCCATTAAAAATCCAAAATTGGCATCTGAGCCTTTAATATTACAAGTTTTTTTAAAATCTCTACATGTTTCCAGATGAATTCAGCCGCGATTGCTATTTTTTACTATCGGGGTGGCAACCTGTTTCAAGAAGTGACAAACGCACGATTGAATTCACTTTCCGCATTAAAAATCCAAAACTGGTATCTGAGCCTTTAATATTACATTTTTTTTTTTCAATCTCTACATGTTTCCAGATGAATTTATTTGCGCTCGCAATTTGTCCACTATCGGTGTGGCAATCTGTTTCAAGAAGTGGCAAACGCACTATTGAATTCACTTTCCGCATTAACAATCCAAAATTGGTACCTAAGACTTTAATATTACAAGTTTTTTTTAAATCTCTACATGTTTCCAGATGAATTCAGCTGCGATCGCTATTTTTTCACTATCGGGGTGGCAACATGTTTCAAGAAGTGACAAACGCGCTATTGAATTCACGTTCCGCATTAACAATCCAAAATTGGTACCTAAGACTTTTATATTACAAGTTTTTTTTAAATCTCTACATGTTTCCAGATGAATTCAGCCGCGATCGCTATTTTTTCACTATCGGGGTGGCAACATGTTTCAAGAAGTGACAAACGCGCTATTGAATTCACGTTCCGCATTAAAAATCCAAAATTGGTACCTAAGACTTTAATATTATAAGTTTTTTTTTCAATCTCTTCATGTTTCCAGATGAATTCAGCCGCGATCGCTATTTTTTCACTATCGGGGTGGCAACCTCTTTCAAGAAGTTGCAAACGCACTATTGAATTCACTTTCCGCATAAAAAATCCAACATTGGTTCCTAAGACTTTAACGTTACAAGTTTTTTTGTAAATCTCTACATGTTTCCAGATGAATTCAGCCGCGATCGCTATTTTTTCACTATCGGGGTGGCAACATGTTTCAAGAAGTGACAAACGCACTATTGAATTCACTTTCCGCATTAAAAATCCAAAATTGGTACCGAAGACTTTAATATTACAAGTATTTTTTTTCAATCTCTACATGTTTCCAGATGAATTCAGCCGCGATCGCTATTTTTTCACTATCGGGATGGCAACCTGTTTCAAGAAGTGACAAACGCACTATTGAATTCACTTTCCGCATTAAAAATCCAAAATTTGTACTGAAGACTTTAATATTACAAGTTTTTTTTTCAATCTCTACATGTTTCCAGTTGAATTTATTTGCGCTGGCAATTTGTCCACTATCGGGGTGGCAACCTGTTTCAAGAAGTGACAAACGCACTATTGAATTCACTTTCCGCATTAAAAATCCAAGATTGGTACCTAAGACTTTAATATTACAAGTTGTTTTTTCAATCTATACATGTTTCCAGACGAATTCAGCCGCGATTGCTATGTTTTACTATCGGGGTGGCAACCCGTTTCAAGAAGTGACAAACGCACGATTGAATTCACTTTCCGCATTAAAACCCAAAATTGGTACCTAAGACTTTGATATTACAAGTTTTTTTTAAATCTCTACATGTTTCCAGATGAATTCAGCCGCGATTGCTATTTTTTACTATCGGGGTGGCAACCTGTTTCAAGAAGTGACAAACGCACGATTGAATTCACTTTCCGCATTAAAAATCCAAAATTGGTATCTGAGCCTTTAATATTACATTTTTTTTTTCAATCTCTACATGTTTCCAGATGAATTTATTTGCGCTCGCAATTTGTCCACTATCGGTGTGGCAATCTGTTTCAAGAAGTGGCAATCGCACTATTGAATTCACTTTCCGCATTAACAATCCAAAATTGGTACCTAAGACTTTAATATTACAAGTTTTTTTTAAATCTCTACATGTTTCCAGATGAATTCAGCCGCGATCGCTATT
Organism: Ephialtes manifestator; assembly: GCA_963970395.1. Classification (NCBI taxonomy): domain Eukaryota; kingdom Metazoa; phylum Arthropoda; class Insecta; order Hymenoptera; family Ichneumonidae; genus Ephialtes; species Ephialtes manifestator. Next base: position 9,135,699 of record OZ019973.1, read on the forward strand.
TTTTCACTATCGGGATGGCAACATGTTTCAAGAAGTGACAAACGCGCTATTGAATTCACGTTCCGCATTAAAAATCCAAAATTGGTACCTAAGACTTTAATATTATAAGTTTTTTTTTCAATCTCTTCATGTTTCCAGATGAATTCAGCCGCGATCGCTATTTTTTCACTATCGGGGTGGCAACCTCTTTCAAGAAGTTGCAAACGCACTATTGAATTCACTTTCCGCATAAAAAATCCAACATTGGTTCCTAAGACTTTAACGTTACAAGTTTTTTTGTAAATCTCTACATGTTTCCAGATGAATTCAGCCGCGATCGCTATTTTTTCACTATCGGGGTGGCAACATGTTTCAAGAAGTGACAAACGCACTATTGAATTCACTTTCCGCATTAAAAATCCAAAATTGGTACCGAAGACTTTAATATTACAAGTATTTTTTTTCAATCTCTACATGTTTCCAGATGAATTCAGCCGCGATCGCTATTTTTTCACTATCGGGATGGCATCCTGTTTCAAGAAGTGACAAACGCACTATTGAATTCACTTTCCGCATTAAAAATCCAAAATTTGTACTGAAGACTTTAATATTACAAGTTTTTTTTTCAATCTCTACATGTTTCCAGTTGAATTTATTTGCGCTGGCAATTTGTCCACTATCGGGGTGGCAACCTGTTTCAAGAAGTGACAAACGCACTATTGAATTCACTTTCCGCATTAAAAATCCAAGATTGGTACCTAAGACTTTAATATTACAAGTTGTTTTTTCAATCTATACATGTTTCCAGACGAATTCAGCCGCGATTGCTATTTTTTACTATCGGGGTGGCAACCTGTTTCAAGAAGTGACAAACGCACGATTGAATTCACTTTCCGCATTAAAACCCAAAATTGGTACCTAAGACTTTGATATTACAAGTTTTTTTTAAATCTCTATATGTTTCCAGATGAATTCAGCCGCGATTGCTATTTTTTACTATCGGGGTGGCAACCTGTTTCAAGAAGTGACAAACGCACGATTGAATTCACTTTCCGCATTAAAAATCCAAAATTGGTATCTGAGCCTTTAATATTACATTTTTTTTTCAATCTCTACATGTTTCCAGATGAATTTATTTGCGCTCGCAATTTGTCCACTATCGGTGTGGCAATCTGTTTCAAGAAGTGGCAAACGCACTATTGAATTCACTTTCCGCATTAACAATCCAAAATTGGTACCTAAGACTTTAATATTACAAGTTTTTTTTAAATCTCTACATGTTTCCAGATGAATTCAGCCGCGATCGCTATTTTTTCACTATCGGGGTGGCAACATGTTTCAAGAAGTGACAAACGCGCTATTGAATTCACGTTCCGCATTAAAAATCCAAAATTGGTACCTAAGACTTTAATATTATAAGTTTTTTTTTCAATCTCTTCATGTTTCCAGATGAATTCAGCCGCGATCGCTATTTTTTCACTATCGGGGTGGCAACCTCTTTCAAGAAGTTTCAAACGCACTATTGAATTCACTTTCCGCATAAAAATCCAACATTGGTTCCTAAGACTTTAACGTTACAAGTTTTTTTGTAAATCTCTACATGTTTCCAGATGAATTCAGCCGCGATCGCTATTTTTTCACTATCGGGGTGGCAACATGTTTCAAGAAGTGACAAACGCACTATTGAATTCACTTTCCGCATTAAAAATCCAAAATTGGTACTGAAGACTTTAATATTACAAGTTTTTTTTTCAATCACTACATGTTTCCAGATGAATTTATTTGCGCTGGCAATTTGTCCACTATCGGGGTGGCAACCTGTTTCAAGAAGTGACAAACGCACTATTGAATTCACTTTCCGCATTAAAAATCCAAAATTGGTACTGAACACTTTAATATTACAAGTTTTTTTTTCAATCTCTACATGTTTCCAGATGAATTTATTTGCGCTGGCAATTTGTCCACTATCGGGGTGGCAACCTGTTTCAAGAAGTGACAAACGCACTATTGAATTCACTTTCCGCATTAAAAATCCAAGATTGGTACCTAAGACTTTAATATTACAAGTTTTTTTTTCAATCTATACATGTTTCCAGACGAATTCAGCCGCGATTGCTATTTTTTACAATCGGGGTGGCAACCCGTTTCAAGAAGTGACAAACGCACGATTGAATTCACTTTCCGCATTAAAAATCCAAAATTGGTACCTAAGACTTTGATATTACAAGTTTTTTTTAAATCTCTACATGTTTCCAGATGAATTCAGCCGCGATTGCTATTTTTTACTATCGGGGTGGCAACCTGATTCAAGAAGTGACAAACGCACGATTGAATTCACTTTCCGCATTAAAAATCCAAAATTGGTATTGAAGACTTTAATATTACAAGTTTTTTTTTCAATCTCTACATGTTTCCAGATGAATTTATTTGCGCTGGCAATTTGTCCACTATCGGGGTGGCAACCTGTTTCAAGAAGTGACAAACGCACTATTGAATTCACTTTCCGCATTAAAAATCCAAAATTGGTACCTAAGACTTTAATATTACAAGTTGTTTTTTCAATCTATACATGTTTCTAGATGAATTCAGCCGCGATTGCTATTTTTTACTACCGGGGTGGCAACCTGTTTCAAGAAGTGACAAACGCACGATTGAATTCACTTTCCGCATTAAAAATCCAAAATTGGTACCTAAGACTTTGATATTACAAGTTTTTTTTAAATCTCTACATGTTTCCAGATGAATTCACCCGCGATTGCTATTTTTTACTATCGGGGTGGCAACCTGTTTCAAGAAGTGACAAACGCACGATTGAATTCTCTTTCCCCATTAAAAATCCAAAATTGGCATCTGAGCCTTTAATATTACAAGTTTTTTTTAAATCTCTACATGTTTCCAGATGAATTCAGCCGCGATTGCTATTTTTTACTATCGGGGTGGCAACCTGTTTCAAGAAGTGACAAACGCACGATTGAATTCACTTTCCGCATTAAAAATCCAAAATTGGTATCTGAGCCTTTAATATTACATTTTTTTTTTCAATCTCTACATGTTTCCAGATGAATTTATTTGCGCTCGCAATTTGTCCACTATCGGTGTGGCAATCTGTTTCAAGAAGTGGCAAACGCACTATTGAATTCACTTTCCGCATTAACAATCCAAAATTGGTACCTAAGACTTTAATATTACAAGTTTTTTTTAAATCTCTACATGTTTCCAGATGAATTCAGCCGCGATCGCTATTTTTTCACTATCGGGGTGGCAACATGTTTCAAGAAGTGACAAACGCGCTATTGAATTCACGTTCCGCATTAAAAATCCAAAATTGGTACCTAAGACTTTAATATTATAAGTTTTTTTTTCAATCTCTTCATGTTTCCAGATGAATTCAGCCGCGATCGCTATTTTTTCACTATCGGGGTGGCAACCTCTTTCAAGAAGTTGCAAACGCACTATTAAATTCACTTTCCGCATAAAAAATCCAACATTGGTTCCTAAGACTTTAACGTTACAAGTTTTTTTGTAAATCTCTACATGTTTCCAGATGAATTCAGCCGCGATCGCTATTTTTTCACTATCGGGGTGGCAACATGTTTCAAGAAGTGACAAACGCACTATTGAATTCACTTTCCGCATTAAAAATCCAAAATTGGTACCGAAGACTTTAATATTACAAGTATTTTTTTTCAATCTCTACATGTTTCCAGATGAATTCAGCCGCGATCGCTATTTTTTCACTATCGGGATGGCAACCTGTTTCAAGAAGTGACAAACGCACTATTGAATTCACTTTCCGCATTAAAAATCCAAAATTTGTACTGAAGACTTTAATATTACAAGTTTTTTTTTCAATCTCTACATGTTTCCAGTTGAATTTATTTGCGCTGCCAATTTGTCCACTATCGGGGTGGCAACCTGTTTCAAGAAGTGACAAACGCACTATTGAATTCACTTTCCGCATTAAAAATCCAAGATTGGTACCTAAGACTTTAATATTACAAGTTGTTTTTTCAATCTATACATGTTTCCAGACGAATTCAGCCGCGATTGCTATTTTTTACTATCGGGGTGGCAACCTGTTTCAAGAAGTGACAAACGCACGATTGAATTCACTTTCCGCATTAAAACCCAAAATTAGTACCTAAGACTTTGATATTACAAGTTTTTTTTAAATCTCTACATGTTTCCAGATGAATTCAGCCGCGATTGCTATTTTTTACTATCGGGGTGGCAACCTGTTTCAAGAAGTGACAAACGCACGATTGAATTCACTTTCCGCATTAAAAATCCAAAATTGGTATCTGAGCCTTTAATATTACATTTTTTTTTTCAATCTCTACATGTTTCCAGATGAATTTATTTGCGCTCGCAATTTGTCCACTATCGGTGTGGCAATCTGTTTCAAGAAGTGGCAAACGCACTATTGAATTCACTTTCCGCATTAACAATCCAAAATTGGTACCTAAGACTTTAATATTACAAGTTTTTTTTAAATCTCTACATGTTTCCAGATGAATTCAGCCGCGATCGCTATTTTTTCACTATCGGGGTGGCAACATGTTTCAAGAAGTGACAAACGCGCTATTGAATTCACGTTCCGCATTAAAAATCCAAAATTGGTACCTAAGACTTTAATATTATAAGTTTTTTTTTTCAATCTCTTCATGTTTCCAGATGAATTCAGCCGCGATCGCTATTTTTTCACTATCGGGGTGGCAACCTCTTTCAAGAAGTTTCAAACGCACTATTGAATTCACTTTCCGCATAAAAAATCCAACATTGGTTCCTAAGACTTTAACGTTACAAGTTTTTTTGTAAATCTCTACATGTTTCCAGATGAATTCAGCCGCGATCGCTATTTTTTCACTATCGGGGTGGCAACATGTTTCAAGAAGTGACAAACGCACTATTGAATTCACTTTCCGCATTAAAAATCCAAAATTGGTACTGAAGACTTTAATATTACAAGTTTTTTTTTCAATCTCTACATGTTTCCAGATGAATTTATTTGCGCTGGCAATTTGTCCACTATCGGGGTGGCAACCTGTTTCAAGAAGTGACAAACGCACTATTGAATTCACTTTCCGCATTAAAAATCCAAAATTGGTACTGAAGACTTTAATATTACAAGTTTTTTTTTCAATCTCTACATGTTTCCAGATGAATTTATTTGCGCTGGCAATTTGTCCACTATCGGGGTGGCAACCTGTTTCAAGAAGTGACAAACGCACTATTGAATTCACTTTCCGCATTAAAAATCCAAGATTGGTACCTAAGACTTTAATATTACAAGTTGTTTTTTCAATCTATACATGTTTCCAGACGAATTCAGCCGCGATTGCTATTTTTTACTATCGGGGTGGCAACCTGTTTCAAGAAGTGACAAACGCACGATTGAATTCACTTTCCGCATTAAAAATCCAAAATTGGTACCTAAGACTTTGTTATTACAAGTTTTTTTTAAATCTCTACATGTTTCCAGATTAATTCAGCCGCGATTGCTATTTTTTACTATCGGGGTGGCAACCTGATTCAAGAAGTGACAAACGCACGATTGAATTCACTTTCCGCATTAAAAATCCAAAATTGGTATTGAAGACTTTAATATTACAAGTTTTTTTTTCAATCTCTACATGTTTCCAGATGAATTTATTTGCGCTGGCAATTTGTCCACTATCGGGGTGGCAACCTGTTTCAAGAAGTGACAAACGCACTATTGAATTCACTTTCCGCATTAAAAATCCAAAATTGGTACCTAAGACTTTAATATTACAAGTTGTTTTTTCAATCTATACATGTTTCCATATGAATTCAGCCGCGATTGCTATTTTTTACTATCGGGGTGGCAACCTGTTTCAAGAAGTGACAAACGCACGATTGAATTCACTTTCCGCATTAAAAATCCAAAATTGGTACCTAAGACTTTGATATTACAAGTTTTTTTTAAATCTCTACATGTTTCCAGATGAATTCAGCCGCGATTGCTATTTTTTACTATCGGGGTGGCAACCTGTTTCAAGAAGTGACAAACGCACGATTGAATTCTCTTTCCCCATTAAAAATCCAAAATTGGCATCTGAGCCTTTAATATTACAAGTTTTTTTTAAATCTCTACATGTTTCCAGATGAATTCAGCCGCGATTGCTATTTTTTACTATCGGGGTGGCAACCTGTTTCAAGAAGTGACAAACGCACGATTGAATTCACTTTCCGCATTAAAAATCCAAAATTGGTATCTGAGCCTTTAATATTACATTTTTTTTTTCAATCTCTACATGTTTCCAGATGAATTTATTTGCGCTCGCAATTTGTCCACTATCGGTGTGGCAATCTGTTTCAAGAAGTGGCAAACGCACTATTGAATTCACTTTCCGCATTAACAATCCAAAATTGGTACCTAAGACTTTAATATTACAAGTTTTTTTTAAATCTCTACATGTTTCCAGATGAATTCAGCCGCGATCGCTATTTTTTCACTATCGGGGTGGCAACATGTTTCAAGAAGTGACAAACGCGCTATTGAATTCACGTTCCGCATTAAAAATCCAAAATTGGTACCTAAGACTTTAATATTATAAGTTTTTTTTTCAATCTCTTCATGTTTCCAGATGAATTCAGCCGCGATCGCTATTTTTTCACTATCGGGGTGGCAACCTCTTTCAAGAAGTTGCAAACGCACTATTGAATTCACTTTCCGCATAAAAAATCCAACATTGGTTCCTAAGACTTTAACGTTACAAGTTTTTTTTGTAAATCTCTACATGTTTCCAGATGAATTCAGCCGCGATCGCTATTTTTTCACTATCGGGGTGGCAACATGTTTCAAGAAGTGACAAACGCACTATTGAATTCACTTTCCGCATTAAAAATCCAAAATTGGTACCGAAGACTTTAATATTACAAGTATTTTTTTTCAATCTCTACATGTTTCCAGATGAATTCAGCCGCGATCGCTATTTTTTCACTATCGGGATGGCAACCTGTTTCAAGAAGTGACAAACGCACTATTGAATTCACTTTCCGCATTAAAAATCCAAAATTTGTACTGAAGACTTTAATATTACAAGTTTTTTTTTCAATCTCTACATGTTTCCAGTTGAATTTATTTGCGCTGGCAATTTGTCCACTATCGGGATGGCAACCTGTTTCAAGAAGTGACAAACGCACTAATGAATTCACTTTCCGCATTAAAAATCCAAGATTGGTACCTAAGACTTTAATATTACAAGTTGTTTTTTCAATCTATACATGTTTCCAGACGAATTCAGCCGCGATTGCTATTTTTTACTATCGGGGTGGCAACCTGTTTCAAGAAGTGACAAACGCACGATTGAATTCACTTTCCGCATTAAAACCGAAAATTGGTACCTAAGACTTTGATATTACAAGTTTTTTTTAAATCTCTACATGTTTCCAGATGAATTCAGCCGCGATTGCTATTTTTTACTATCGGGGTGGCAACCTGTTTCAAGAAGTGACAAACGCACGATTGAATTCACTTTCCGCATTAAAAATCCAAAATTGGTATCTGAGCCTTTAATATTACATTTTTTTTTCCAATCTCTACATGTTTCCAGATGAATTTATTTGCGCTCGCAATTTGTCCACTATCGGTGTGGCAATCTGTTTCAAGAAGTGGCAAACGCACTATTGAATTCACTTTCCGCATTAACAATCCAAAATTGGTACCTAAGACTTTAATATTACAAGTTTTTTTTAAATCTCTACATGTTTCCAGATGAATTCAGCCGCGATCGCTATTTTTTCACTATCGGGGTGGCAACATGTTTCAAGAAGTGACAAACGCGCTATTGAATTCACGTTCCGCATTAAAAATCCAAAATTGGTACCTAAGACTTTAATATTATAAGTTTTTTTTTCAATCTCTTCATGTTTCCAGATGAATTCAGCCGCGATCGCTATTTTTTCACTATCGGGGTGGCAACCTCTTTCAAGAAGTTGCAAACGCACTATTGAATTCACTTTCCGCATAAAAAATCCAACATTGGTTCCTAAGACTTTAACGTTACAAGTTTTTTTTGTAAATCTCTACATGTTTCCAGATGAATTCAGCCGCGATCGCTATTTTTTCACTATCGGGGTGGCAACATGTTTCAAGAAGTGACAAACGCACTATTGAATTCACTTTCCGCATTAAAAATCCAAAATTGGTACCGAAGACTTTAATATTACAAGTATTTTTTTTCAATCTCTACATGTTTCCAGATGAATTCAGCCGCGATCGCTATTTTTTCACTATCGGGATGGCAACCTGTTTCAAGAAGTGACAAACGCACTATTGAATTCACTTTCCGCATTAAAAATCCAAAATTTGTACTGAAGACTTTAATATTACAAGTTTTTTTTTCAATCTCTACATGTTTCCAGTTGAATTTATTTGCGCTGGCAATTTGTCCACTATCGGGATGGCAACCTGTTTCAAGAAGTGACAAACGCACTAATGAATTCACTTTCCGCATTAAAAATCCAAGATTGGTACCTAAGACTTTAATATTACAAGTTGTTTTTTCAATCTATACATGTTTCCAGACGAATTCAGCCGCGATTGCTATTTTTTACTATCGGGGTGGCAACCTGTTTCAAGAAGTGACAAACGCACGATTGAATTCACTTTCCGCATTAAAACCCAAAATTGGTACCTAAGACTTTGATATTACAAGTTTTTTTTAAATCTCTACATGTTTCCAGATGAATTCAGCCGCGATTGCTATTTTTTACTATCGGGGTGGCAACCTGTTTCAAGAAGTGACAAACGCACGATTGAATTCACTTTCCGCATTAAAAATCCAAAATTGGTATCTGAGCCTTTAATATTACATTTTTTTTTCCAATCTCTACATGTTTCCAGATGAATTTATTTGCGCTCGCAATTTGTCCACTATCGGTGTGGCAATCTGTTTCAAGAAGTGGCAAACGCACTATTGAATTCACTTTCCGCATTAACAATCCAAAATTGGTACCTAAGACTTTAATATTACAAGTTTTTTTTAAATCTCTACATGTTTCCAGATGAATTCAGCCGCGATCGCTATTTTTTCACTATCGGGGTGGCAACATGTTTCAAGAAGTGACAAACGCGCTATTGAATTCACGTTCCGCATTAAAAATCCAAAATTGGTACCTAAGACTTTAATATTATAAGTTTTTTTTTCAATCTCTTCATGTTTCCAGATGAATTCAGCCGCGATCGCTATTTTTTCACTATCGGGGTGGCAACATGTTTCAAGAAGTGACAAACGCACTATTGAATTCACTTTCCGCATTAAAAATCCAAAATTGGTACTGAAGACTTTAATATTACAAGTTTTTTTTTCAATCTCTACATGTTTCCAGATGAATTTATTTGCGCTGGCAATTTGTCCACTATCGGGGTGGCAACCTGTTTCAAGAAGTGACAAACGCACTATTGAATTCACTTTCCGCATTAAAAATCCAAAATTGGTACTGAAGACTTTAATATTACAAGTTTTTTTTTCAATCTCTACATGTTTCCAGATGAATTTATTTGCGCTGGCAATTTGTCCACTATCGGGGTGGCAACCTGTTTCAAGAAGTGACAAACGCACTATTGAATTCACTTTCCGCATTAAAAATCCAAGATTGGTACCTAAGACTTTAATATTACAAGTTGTTTTTTCAATCTATACATGTTTCCAGACGAATTCAGCCGCGATTGCTATTTTTTACTATCGGGGTGGCAACCTGTTTCAAGAAGTGACAAACGCACGATTGAATTCACTTTCCGCATTAAAAATCCAAAATTGGTACCTAAGACTTTGATATTACAAGTTTTTTTTAAATCTCTACATGTTTCCAGATGAATTCAGCCGCGATTGCTATTTTTTACTATCGGGGTGGCAACCTGATTCAAGAAGTGACAAACGCACGATTGAATTCACTTTCCGCATTAAAAATCCAAAATTGGTATTGAAGACTTTAATATTACAAGTTTTTTTTTCAATCTCTACATGTTTCCAGATTAATTTATTTGCGCTGGCAATTTGTCCACTATCGGGGTGGCAACCTGTTTCAAGAAGTGACAAACGCACTATTGAATTCACTTTCCGCATTAAAAATCCAAAATTGGTACCTAAGACTTTAATATTACAAGTTGTTTTTTCAATCTATACATGTTTCCAGATGAATTCAGCCGCGATTGCTATTTTTTACTATCGGGGTGGCAACCTGTTTCAAGAAGTGACAAACGCACGATTGAATTCACTTTCCGCATTAAAAATCCAAAATTGGTACCTAAGACTTTGATATTACAAGTTTTTTTTAAATCTCTACATGTTTCCAGATGAATTCAGCCGCGATTGCTATTTTTTACTATCGGGGTGGCAACCTGTTTCAAGAAGTGACAAACGCACGATTGAATTCTCTTTCCCCATTAAAAATCCAAAATTGGCATCTGAGCCTTTAATATTACATTTTTTTTTTCAATCTCTACATGTTTCCAGATGAATTTATTTGCGCTCGCAATTTGTCCACTATCGGTGTGGCAATCTGTTTCAAGAAGTGGCAAACGCACTATTGAATTCACTTTCCGCATTAACAATCCAAAATTGGTACCTAAGACTTTAATATTACAAGTTTTTTTTTCAATCTCTTCATGTTTCCAGATGAATTCAGCCGCGATCGCTATTTTTTCACTATCGGGGTGGCAACATGTTTCAAGAAGTGACAAACGCACTATTGAATTCACTTTCCGCATTGAAAATCCAAAATTGGTACCGAAGACTGTAATATTACAAGTATTTTTTTTCAATCTCTACATGTTTCCAGATGAATTCAGCCGCGATCGCTATTTTTTCACTATCGGGATGGCAACCTGTTTCAAGAAGTGACAAACGCACTATTGAATTCACTTTCCGCATTAAAAATCCAAAATTGGTACTGAAGACTTTAATATTACAAGTTTTTTTTTCAATCTCTACATGTTTCCAGTTGAATTTATTTGCGCTGGCAATTTGTCCACTATCGGGGTGGCAACCTGTTTCAAGAAGTGACAAACGCACTATTGAATTCACTTTCCGCATTAAAAATCCAAGATTGGTACCTAAGACTTTAATATTACAAGTTGTTTTTTCAATCTATACATGTTTCCAGACGAATTCAGCCGCGATTGCTATTTTTTTCTATCGGGGTGGCAACCTGTTTCAAGAAGTGACAAACGCACGATTGAATTCACTTTCCGCATTAAAAATCCAAAATTGGTACTGAAGACTTTAATATTACAAGTTTTTTTTTCAATCTCTACATGTTTCCAGATGAATTTATTTGCGCTGGCAATTTGTCCACTATCGGGGTGGCAACCTGTTTCAAGAAGTGACAAACGCACTATTGAATTCACTTTCCGCATTAAAAATCCAAAATTGGTACCTAAGACCTTAATATTACAAGTTGTTTTTTCAATCTATACATGTTTCCAGATGAATTCAGCCGCGATTGCTATTTTTTACTATCGGGGTGGCAACCTGTTTCAAGAAGTGACAAACGCACGATTGAATTCACTTTCCGCATTAAAAATCCAAAATTGGTACCTAAGACTTTGATATTACAAGTTTTTTTTAAATCTCTACATGTTTCCAGATGAATTCAGCCGCGATTGCTATTTTTTACTATCGGGATGGCAACCTGTTTCAAGAAGTGACAAACGCACGATTGAATTCTCTTTCCCCATTAAAAATCCAAAATTGGCATCTGAGCCTTTAATATTACATTTTTTTTTTCAATCTCTACATGTTTCCAGATGAATTTATTTGCGCTCGCAATTTGTCCACTATCGGTGTGGCAATCTGTTTCAAGAAGTGGCAAACGCACTATTGAATTCACTTTCCGCATTAACAATCCAAAATTGGTACCTAAGACTTTAATATTACAAGTTTTTTTTTCAATCTCTTCATGTTTCCAGATGAATTCAGCCGCGATCGCTATTTTTTCACTATCGGGGTGGCAACATGTTTCAAGAAGTGACAGACGCACTATTGAATTCACTTTCCGCATTGAAAATCCAAGATTGGTACCTAAGACTTTAATATTACAAGTTGTTTTTTCAATCTATACATGTTTCCAGACGAATTCAGCCGCGATTGCTATTTTTTTCTATCGGGGTGGCAACCTGTTTCAAGAAGTGACAAACGCACGATTGAATTCACTTTCCGCATTAAAAATCCAAAATTGGTACCTAAGACTTTGATATTACAAGTTTTTTTTAAATCTCTACATGTTTCCAGATGAATTCAGCTGCGATTGCTATTTTTTACTATCGGGGTGGCAACCTGTTTCAAGAAGTGACAAACGCACGATTGAATTCACTTTCCGCATTAAAAATCCAAAATTGGTACTGAAGACTTTAATATTACAAGTTTTTTTTTCAATCTCTACATGTTTCCAGATGAATTTATTTGCGCTGGCAATTTGTCCACTATCGGGGTGGCAACCTGTTTCAAGAAGTGACAAACGCACTATTGAATTCACTTTCCGCATTAAAAATCCAAAATTGGTACCTAAGACTTTGATATTACAAGTTTTTTTTAAATCTCTACATGTTTCCAGATGAATTCAGCCGCGATTGCTATTTTTTACTATCGGGGTGGCAACCTGTTTCAAGAAGTGACAAACGCACGATTGAATTCACTTTCCGCATTAAAAATCCAAAATTGGTATCTGAGCCTTTAATATTACATTTTTTTTTTCAATCTCTACATGTTTCCAGATGAATTTATTTGCGCTCGCAATTTGTCCACTATCGGTGTGGCAATCTGTTTCAAGAAGTGGCAAACGCACTATTGAATTCACTTTCCGCATTAACAATCCAAAATTGGTACCTAAGACTTTAATATTACAAGTTTTTTTTAAATCTCTACATGTTTCCAGATGAATTCAGCCGCGATCGCTATTTTTTCACTATCGGGGTGGCAACATGTTTCAAGAAGTGACAAACGCGCTATTGAATTCACGTTCCGCATTAAAAATCCAAAATTGGTACCTAAGACTTTAATATTATAAGTTTTTTTTTTCAATCTCTTCATGTTTCCAGATGAATTCAGCCGCGATCGCTATTTTTTCACTATCGGGGTGGCAACCTCTTTCAAGAAGTTTCAAACGCACTATTGAATTCACTTTCCGCATAAAAAATCCAACATTGGTTCCTAAGACTTTAACGTTACAAGTTTTTTTGTAAATCTCTACATGTTTCCAGATGAATTCAGCCGCGATCGCTATTTTTTCACTATCGGGGTGGCAACATGTTTCAAGAAGTGACAAACGCACTATTGAATTCACTTTCCGCATTAAAAATCCAAAATTGGTACTGAAGACTTTAATATTACAAGTTTTTTTTTCAATCTCTACATGTTTCCAGATGAATTTATTTGCGCTGGCAATTTGTCCACTATCGGGGTGGCAACCTGTTTCAAGAAGTGACAAACGCACTATTGAATTCACTTTCCGCATTAAAAATCCAAAATTGGTACTGAAGACTTTAATATTACAAGTTTTTTTTTCAATCTCTACATGTTTCCAGATGAATTTATTTGCGCTGGCAATTTGTCCACTATCGGGGTGGCAACCTGTTTCAAGAAGTGACAAACGCACTATTGAATTCACTTTCCGCATTAAAAATCCAAGATTGGTACCTAAGACTTTAATATTACAAGTTGTTTTTTCAATCTATACATGTTTCCAGACGAATTCAGCCGCGATTGCTATTTTTTACTATCGGGGTGGCAACCTGTTTCAAGAAGTGACAAACGCACGATTGAATTCACTTTCCGCATTAAAAATCCAAAATTGGTACCTAAGACTTTGTTATTACAAGTTTTTTTTAAATCTCTACATGTTTCCAGATTAATTCAGCCGCGATTGCTATTTTTTACTATCGGGGTGGCAACCTGATTCAAGAAGTGACAAACGCACGATTGAATTCACTTTCCGCATTAAAAATCCAAAATTGGTATTGAAGACTTTAATATTACAAGTTTTTTTTTCAATCTCTACATGTTTCCAGATGAATTTATTTGCGCTGGCAATTTGTCCACTATCGGGGTGGCAACCTGTTTCAAGAAGTGACAAACGCACTATTGAATTCACTTTCCGCATTAAAAATCCAAAATTGGTACATAAGACTTTAATATTACAAGTTGTTTTTTCAATCTATACATGTTTCCATATGAATTCAGCCGCGATTGCTATTTTTTACTATCGGGGTGGCAACCTGTTTCAAGAAGTGACAAACGCACGATTGAATTCACTTTCCGCATTAAAAATCCAAAATTGGTACCTAAGACTTTGATATTACAAGTTTTTTTTAAATCTCTACATGTTTCCAGATGAATTCAGCCGCGATTGCTATTTTTTACTATCGGGGTGGCAACCTGTTTCAAGAAGTGACAAACGCACGATTGAATTCTCTTTCCCCATTAAAAATCCAAAATTGGCATCTGAGCCTTTAATATTACAAGTTTTTTTTAAATCTCTACATGTTTCCAGATGAATTCAGCCGCGATTGCTATTTTTTACTATCGGGGTGGCAACCTGTTTCAAGAAGTGACAAACGCACGATTGAATTCACTTTCCGCATTAAAAATCCAAAATTGGTATCTGAGCCTTTAATATTACATTTTTTTTTTCAATCTCTACATGTTTCCAGATGAATTTATTTGCGCTCGCAATTTGTCCACTATCGGTGTGGCAATCTGTTTCAAGAAGTGGCAAACGCACTATTGAATTCACTTTCCGCATTAACAATCCAAAATTGGTACCTAAGACTTTAATATTACAAGTTTTTTTTAAATCTCTACATGTTTCCAGATGAATTCAGCCGCGATCGCTATTTTTTCACTATCGGGGTGGCAACATGTTTCAAGAAGTGACAAACGCGCTATTGAATTCACGTTCCGCATTAAAAATCCAAAATTGGTACCTAAGACTTTAATATTATAAGTTTTTTTTTCAATCTCTTCATGTTTCCAGATGAATTCAGCCGCGATCGCTATTTTTTCACTATCGGGGTGGCAACCTCTTTCAAGAAGTTGCAAACGCACTATTGAATTCACTTTCCGCATAAAAAATCCAACATTGGTTCCTAAGACTTTAACGTTACAAGTTTTTTTTGTAAATCTCTACATGTTTCCAGATGAATTCAGCCGCGATCGCTATTTTTTCACTATCGGGGTGGCAACATGTTTCAAGAAGTGACAAACGCACTATTGAATTCACTTTCCGCATTAAAAATCCAAAATTGGTACCGAAGACTTTAATATTACAAGTATTTTTTTTCAATCTCTACATGTTTCCAGATGAATTCAGCCGCGATCGCTATTTTTTCACTATCGGGATGGCAACCTGTTTCAAGAAGTGACAAACGCACTATTGAATTCACTTTCCGCATTAAAAATCCAAAATTTGTACTGAAGACTTTAATATTACAAGTTTTTTTTTCAATCTCTACATGTTTCCAGTTGAATTTATTTGCGCTGGCAATTTGTCCACTATCGGGGTGGCAACCTGTTTCAAGAAGTGACAAACGCACTAATGAATTCACTTTCCGCATTAAAAATCCAAGATTGGTACCTAAGACTTTAATATTACAAGTTGTTTTTTCAATCTATACATGTTTCCAGACGAATTCAGCCGCGATTGCTATTTTTTACTATCGGGGTGGCAACCTGTTTCAAGAAGTGACAAACGCACGATTGAATTCACTTTCCGCATTAAAACCCAAAATTGGTACCTAAGACTTTGATATTACAAGTTTTTTTTAAATCTCTACATGTTTCCAGATGAATTCAGCCGCGATTGCTATTTTTTACTATCGGGGTGGCAACCTGTTTCAAGAAGTGACAAACGCACGATTGAATTCACTTTCCGCATTAAAAATCCAAAATTGGTATCTGAGCCTTTAATATTACATTTTTTTTTCCAATCTCTACATGTTTCCAGATGAATTTATTTGCGCTCGCAATTTGTCCACTATCGGTGTGGCAATCTGTTTCAAGAAGTGGCAAACGCACTATTGAATTCACTTTCCGCATTAACAATCCAAAATTGGTACCTAAGACTTTAATATTACAAGTTTTTTTTAAATCTCTACATGTTTCCAGATGAATTCAGCCGCGATCGCTATTTTTTCACTATCGGGGTGGCAACATGTTTCAAGAAGTGACAAACGCGCTATTGAATTCACGTTCCGCATTAAAAATCCAAAATTGGTACCTAAGACTTTAATATTATAAGTTTTTTTTTCAATCTCTTCATGTTTCCAGATGAATTCAGCCGCGATCGCTATTTTTTCACTATCGGGGTGGCAACCTCTTTCAAGAAGTTTCAAACGCACTATTGAATTCACTTTCCGCATAAAAAATCCAACATTGGTTCCTAAGACTTTAACGTTACAAGTTTTTTTGTAAATCTCTACATGTTTCCAGATGAATTCAGCCGCGATCGCTATTTTTTCACTATCGGGGTGGCAACATGTTTCAAGAAGTGACAAACGCACTATTGAATTCACTTTCCGCATTAAAAATCCAAAATTGGTACTGAAGACTTTAATATTACAAGTTTTTTTTTCAATCTCTACATGTTTCCAGATGAATTTATTTGCGCTGGCAATTTGTCCACTATCGGGGTGGCAACCTGTTTCAAGAAGTGACAAACGCACTATTGAATTCACTTTCCGCATTAAAAATCCAAAATTGGTACTGAAGACTTTAATATTACAAGTTTTTTTTTTCAATCTCTACATGTTTCCAGATGAATTTATTTGCGCTGGCAATTTGTCCACTATCGGGGTGGCAACCTGTTTCAAGAAGTGACAAACGCACTATTGAATTCACTTTCCGCATTAAAAATCCAAGATTGGTACCTAAGACTTTAATATTACAAGTTGTTTTTTCAATCTATACATGTTTCCAGACGAATTCAGCCGCGATTGCTATTTTTTACTATCGGGGTGGCAACCTGTTTCAAGAAGTGACAAACGCACGATTGAATTCACTTTCCGCATTAAAAATCCAAAATTGGTACCTAAGACTTTGATATTACAAGTTTTTTTTGAATCTCTACATGTTTCCAGATGAATTCAGCCGCGATTGCTATTTTTTACTATCGGGGTGGCAACCTGATTCAAGAAGTGACAAACGCACGATTGAATTCACTTTCCGCATTAAAAATCCAAAATTGGTATTGAAGACTTTAATATTACAAGTTTTTTTTTCAATCTCTACATGTTTCCAGATTAATTTATTTGCGCTGGCAATTTGTCCACTATCGGGGTGGCAACCTGTTTCAAGAAGTGACAAACGCACTATTGAATTCACTTTCCGCATTAAAAATCCAAAATTGGTACCTAAGACTTTAATATTACAAGTTGTTTTTTCAATCTATACATGTTTCCAGATGAATTCAGCCGCGATTGCTATTTTTTACTATCGGGGTGGCAACCTGTTTCAAGAAGTGACAAACGCACGATTGAATTCACTTTCCGCATTAAAAATCCAAAATTGGTACCTAAGACTTTGATATTACAAGTTTTTTTTAAATCTCTACATGTTTCCAGATGAATTCAGCCGCGATTGCTATTTTTTACTATCGGGGTGGCAACCTGTTTCAAGAAGTGACAAACGCACGATTGAATTCTCTTTCCCCATTAAAAATCCAAAATTGGCATCTGAGCCTTTAATATTACATTTTTTTTTTCAATCTCTACATGTTTCCAGATGAATTTATTTGCGCTCGCAATTTGTCCACTATCGGTGTGGCAATCTGTTTCAAGAAGTGGCAAACGCACTATTGAATTCACTTTCCGCATTAACAATCCAAAATTGGTACCTAAGACTTTAATATTACAAGTTTTTTTTTCAATCTCTTCATGTTTCCAGATGAATTCAGCCGCGATCGCTATTTTTTCACTATCGGGGTGGCAACATGTTTCAAGAAGTGACAAACGCACTATTGAATTCACTTTCCGCATTGAAAATCCAAAATTGGTACCGAAGACTGTAATATTACAAGTATTTTTTTTCAATCTCTACATGTTTCCAGATGAATTCAGCCGCGATCGCTATTTTTTCACTATCGGGATGGCAACCTGTTTCAAGAAGTGACAAACGCACTATTGAATTCACTTTCCGCATTAAAAATCCAAAATTGGTACTGAAGACTTTAATATTACAAGTTTTTTTTTCAATCTCTACATGTTTCCAGTTGAATTTATTTGCGCTGGCAATTTGTCCACTATCGGGGTGGCAACCTGTTTCAAGAAGTGACAAACGCACTATTGAATTCACTTTCCGCATTAAAAATCCAAGATTGGTACCTAAGACTTTAATATTACAAGTTGTTTTTTCAATCTATACATGTTTCCAGACGAATTCAGCCGCGATTGCTATTTTTTTCTATCGGGGTGGCAACCTGTTTCAAGAAGTGACAAACGCACGATTGAATTCACTTTCCGCATTAAAAATCCAAAATTGGTACTGAAGACTTTAATATTACAAGTTTTTTTTTCAATCTCTACATGTTTCCAGATGAATTTATTTGCGCTGGCAATTTGTCCACTATCGGGGTGGCAACCTGTTTCAAGAAGTGACAAACGCACTATTGAATTCACTTTCCGCATTAAAAATCCAAAATTGGTACCTAAGACCTTAATATTACAAGTTGTTTTTTCAATCTATACATGTTTCCAGATGAATTCAGCCGCGATTGCTATTTTTTACTATCGGGGTGGCAACCTGTTTCAAGAAGTGACAAACGCACGATTGAATTCACTTTCCGCATTAAAAATCCAAAATTGGTACCTAAGACTTTGATATTACAAGTTTTTTTTAAATCTCTACATGTTTCCAGATGAATTCAGCCGCGATTGCTATTTTTTACTATCGGGATGGCAACCTGTTTCAAGAAGTGACAAACGCACGATTGAATTCTCTTTCCCCATTAAAAATCCAAAATTGGCATCTGAGCCTTTAATATTACATTTTTTTTTTCAATCTCTACATGTTTCCAGATGAATTTATTTGCGCTCGCAATTTGTCCACTATCGGTGTGGCAATCTGTTTCAAGAAGTGGCAAACGCACTATTGAATTCACTTTCCGCATTAACAATCCAAAATTGGTACCTAAGACTTTAATATTACAAGTTTTTTTTTCAATCTCTTCATGTTTCCAGATGAATTCAGCCGCGATCGCTATTTTTTCACTATCGGGGTGGCAACATGTTTCAAGAAGTGACAAACGCACTATTGAATTCACTTTCCGCATTGAAAATCCAAAATTGGTACCGAAGACTGTAATATTACAAGTATTTTTTTTCAATCTCTACATGTTTCCAGATGAATTCAGCCGCGATCGCTATTTTTTCACTATCGGGATGGCAACCTGTTTCAAGAAGTGACAAACGCACTATTGAATTCACTTTCCGCATTAAAAATCCAAAATTGGTACTGAAGACTTTAATATTACAAGTTTTTTTTTCAATCTCTACATGTTTCCAGTTGAATTTATTTGCGCTGGCAATTTGTCCACTATCGGGGTGGCAACCTGTTTCAAGAAGTGACAAACGCACTATTGAATTCACTTTCCGCATTAAAAATCCAAGATTGGTACCTAAGACTTTAATATTACAAGTTGTTTTTTCAATCTATACATGTTTCCAGACGAATTCAGCCGCGATTGCTATTTTTTTCTATCGGGGTGGCAACCTGTTTCAAGAAGTGACAAACGCACGATTGAATTCACTTTCCGCATTAAAAATCCAAAATTGGTACCTAAGACTTTGATATTACAAGTTTTTTTTAAATCTCTACATGTTTCCAGATGAATTCAGCTGCGATTGCTATTTTTTACTATCGGGGTGGCAACCTGTTTCAAGAAGTGACAAACGCACGATTGAATTCACTTTCCGCATTAAAAATCCAAAATTGGTACTGAAGACTTTAATATTACAAGTTTTTTTTTCAATCTCTACATGTTTCCAGATGAATTTATTTGCGCTGGCAATTTGTCCACTATCGGGGTGGCAACCTGTTTCAAGAAGTGACAAACGCACTATTGAATTCACTTTCCGCATTAAAAATCCAAAATTGGTACCTAAGACTTTGATATTACAAGTTTTTTTTAAATCTCTACATGTTTCCAGATGAATTCAGCCGCGATTGCTATTTTTTACTATCGGGGTGGCAACCTGATTCAAGAAGTGACAAACGCACGATTGAATTCACTTTCCGCATTAAAAATCCAAAATTGGTATTGAAGACTTTAATATTACAAGTTTTTTTTTCAATCTCTACATGTTTCCAGATGAATTTATTTGCGCTGGCAATTTGTCCACTATCGGGGTGGCAACCTGTTTCAAGAAGTGACAAACGCACTATTGAATTCACTTTCCGCATTAAAAATCCAAAATTGGTACATAAGACTTTAATATTACAAGTTGTTTTTTCAATCTATACATGTTTCCATATGAATTCAGCCGCGATTGCTATTTTTTACTATCGGGGTGGCAACCTGTTTCAAGAAGTGACAAACGCACGATTGAATTCACTTTCCGCATTAAAAATCCAAAATTGGTACCTAAGACTTTGATATTACAAGTTTTTTTTAAATCTCTACATGTTTCCAGATGAATTCAGCCGCGATTGCTATTTTTTACTATCGGGGTGGCAACCTGTTTCAAGAAGTGACAAACGCACGATTGAATTCTCTTTCCCCATTAAAAATCCAAAATTGGCATCTGAGCCTTTAATATTACAAGTTTTTTTTAAATCTCTACATGTTTCCAGATGAATTCAGCCGCGATTGCTATTTTTTACTATCGGGGTGGCAACCTGTTTCAAGAAGTGACAAACGCACGATTGAATTCACTTTCCGCATTAAAAATCCAAAATTGGTATCTGAGCCTTTAATATTACATTTTTTTTTTCAATCTCTACATGTTTCCAGATGAATTTATTTGCGCTCGCAATTTGTCCACTATCGGTGTGGCAATCTGTTTCAAGAAGTGGCAAACGCACTATTGAATTCACTTTCCGCATTAACAATCCAAAATTGGTACCTAAGACTTTAATATTACAAGTTTTTTTTAAATCTCTACATGTTTCCAGATGAATTCAGCCGCGATCGCTATTTTTTCACTATCGGGGTGGCAACATGTTTCAAGAAGTGACAAACGCGCTATTGAATTCACGTTCCGCATTAAAAATCCAAAATTGGTACCTAAGACTTTAATATTATAAGTTTTTTTTTCAATCTCTTCATGTTTCCAGATGAATTCAGCCGCGATCGCTATTTTTTCACTATCGGGGTGGCAACCTCTTTCAAGAAGTTGCAAACGCACTATTGAATTCACTTTCCGCATAAAAAATCCAACATTGGTTCCTAAGACTTTAACGTTACAAGTTTTTTTTGTAAATCTCTACATGTTTCCAGATGAATTCAGCCGCGATCGCTATTTTTTCACTATCGGGGTGGCAACATGTTTCAAGAAGTGACAAACGCACTATTGAATTCACTTTCCGCATTAAAAATCCAAAATTGGTACCGAAGACTTTAATATTACAAGTATTTTTTTTCAATCTCTACATGTTTCCAGATGAATTCAGCCGCGATCGCTATTTTTTCACTATCGGGATGGCAACCTGTTTCAAGAAGTGACAAACGCACTATTGAATTCACTTTCCGCATTAAAAATCCAAAATTTGTACTGAAGACTTTAATATTACAAGTTTTTTTTTCAATCTCTACATGTTTCCAGTTGAATTTATTTGCGCTGGCAATTTGTCCACTATCGGGGTGGCAACCTGTTTCAAGAAGTGACAAACGCACTATTGAATTCACTTTCCGCATTAAAAATCCAAGATTGGTACCTAAGACTTTAATATTACAAGTTGTTTTTTCAATCTATACATGTTTCCAGACGAATTCAGCCGCGATTGCTATTTTTTTCTATCGGGGTGGCAACCTGTTTCAAGAAGTGACAAACGCACGATTGAATTCACTTTCCGCATTAAAAATCCAAAATTGGTACCTAAGACTTTGATATTACAAGTTTTTTTTAAATCTCTACATGTTTCCAGATGAATTCAGCTGCGATTGCTATTTTTTACTATCGGGGTGGCAACCTGTTTCAAGAAGTGACAAACGCACGATTGAATTCACTTTCCGCATTAAAAATCCAAAATTGGTACTGAAGACTTTAATATTACAAGTTTTTTTTTCAATCTCTACATGTTTCCAGATGAATTTATTTGCGCTGGCAATTTGTCCACTATCGGGGTGGCAACCTGTTTCAAGAAGTGACAAACGCACTATTGAATTCACTTTCCGCATTAAAAATCCAAAATTGGTACCTAAGACTTTGATATTACAAGTTTTTTTTAAATCTCTACATGTTTCCAGATGAATTCAGCCGCGATTGCTATTTTTTACTATCGGGGTGGCAACCTGTTTCAAGAAGTGACAAACGCACGATTGAATTCACTTTCCGCATTAAAAATCCAAAATTGGTATCTGAGCCTTTAATATTACATTTTTTTTTTCAATCTCTACATGTTTCCAGATGAATTTATTTGCGCTCGCAATTTGTCCACTATCGGTGTGGCAATCTGTTTCAAGAAGTGGCAAACGCACTATTGAATTCACTTTCCGCATTAACAATCCAAAATTGGTACCTAAGACTTTAATATTACAAGTTTTTTTTAAATCTCTACATGTTTCCAGATGAATTCAGCCGCGATCGCTATTTTTTCACTATCGGGGTGGCAACATGTTTCAAGAAGTGACAAACGCGCTATTGAATTCACGTTCCGCATTAAAAATCCAAAATTGGTACCTAAGACTTTAATATTATAAGTTTTTTTTTTCAATCTCTTCATGTTTCCAGATGAATTCAGCCGCGATCGCTATTTTTTCACTATCGGGGTGGCAACCTCTTTCAAGAAGTTTCAAACGCACTATTGAATTCACTTTCCGCATAAAAAATCCAACATTGGTTCCTAAGACTTTAACGTTACAAGTTTTTTTGTAAATCTCTACATGTTTCCAGATGAATTCAGCCGCGATCGCTATTTTTTCACTATCGGGGTGGCAACATGTTTCAAGAAGTGACAAACGCTCTATTGAATTCACTTTCCGCATTAAAAATCCAAAATTGGTACTGAAGACTTTAATATTACAAGTATTTTTTTCAATCTCTACATGTTTCCAGATGAATTTATTTGCGCTGGCAATTTGTCCACTATCGGGGTGGCAACCTGTTTCAAGAAGTGACAAACGCACTATTGAATTCACTTTCCGCATTAAAAATCCAAAATTGGTACTGAAGACTTTAATATTACAAGTTTTTTTTTCAATCTCTACATGTTTCCAGATGAATTTATTTGCGCTGGCAATTTGTCCACTATCGGGGTGGCAACCTGTTTCAAGAAGTGACAAACGCACTATTGAATTCACTTTCCGCATTAAAAATCCAAGATTGGTACCTAAGACTTTAATATTACAAGTTGTTTTTTCAATCTATACATGTTTCCAGACGAATTCAGCCGCGATTGCTATTTTTTACTATCGGGGTGGCAACCTGTTTCAAGAAGTGACAAACGCACGATTGAATTCACTTTCCGCATTAAAAATCCAAAATTGGTACCTAAGACTTTGTTATTACAAGTTTTTTTTAAATCTCTACATGTTTCCAGATTAATTCAGCCGCGATTGCTATTTTTTACTATCGGGGTGGCAACCTGATTCAAGAAGTGACAAACGCACGATTGAATTCACTTTCCGCATTAAAAATCCAAAATTGGTATTGAAGACTTTAATATTACAAGTTTTTTTTTCAATCTCTACATGTTTCCAGATGAATTTATTTGCGCTGGCAATTTGTCCACTATCGGGGTGGCAACCTGTTTCAAGAAGTGACAAACGCACTATTGAATTCACTTTCCGCATTAAAAATCCAAAATTGGTACATAAGACTTTAATATTACAAGTTGTTTTTTCAATCTATACATGTTTCCATATGAATTCAGCCGCGATTGCTATTTTTTACTATCGGGGTGGCAACCTGTTTCAAGAAGTGACAAACGCACGATTGAATTCACTTTCCGCATTAAAAATCCAAAATTGGTACCTAAGACTTTGATATTACAAGTTTTTTTTAAATCTCTACATGTTTCCAGATGAATTCAGCCGCGATTGCTATTTTTTACTATCGGGGTGGCAACCTGTTTCAAGAAGTGACAAACGCACGATTGAATTCTCTTTCCCCATTAAAAATCCAAAATTGGCATCTGAGCCTTTAATATTACAAGTTTTTTTTAAATCTCTACATGTTTCCAGATGAATTCAGCCGCGATTGCTATTTTTTACTATCGGGGTGGCAACCTGTTTCAAGAAGTGACAAACGCACGATTGAATTCACTTTCCGCATTAAAAATCCAAAATTGGTATCTGAGCCTTTAATATTACATTTTTTTTTTCAATCTCTACATGTTTCCAGATGAATTTATTTGCGCTCGCAATTTGTCCACTATCGGTGTGGCAATCTGTTTCAAGAAGTGGCAAACGCACTATTGAATTCACTTTCCGCATTAACAATCCAAAATTGGTACCTAAGACTTTAATATTACAAGTTTTTTTTAAATCTCTACATGTTTCCAGATGAATTCAGCCGCGATCGCTATTTTTTCACTATCGGGGTGGCAACATGTTTCAAGAAGTGACAAACGCGCTATTGAATTCACGTTCCGCATTAAAAATCCAAAATTGGTACCTAAGACTTTAATATTATAAGTTTTTTTTTCAATCTCTTCATGTTTCCAGATGAATTCAGCCGCGATCGCTATTTTTTCACTATCGGGGTGGCAACCTCTTTCAAGAAGTTGCAAACGCACTATTGAATTCACTTTCCGCATAAAAAATCCAACATTGGTTCCTAAGACTTTAACGTTACAAGTTTTTTTTGTAAATCTCTACATGTTTCCAGATGAATTCAGCCGCGATCGCTATTTTTTCACTATCGGGGTGGCAACATGTTTCAAGAAGTGACAAACGCACTATTGAATTCACTTTCCGCATTAAAAATCCAAAATTGGTACCGAAGACTTTAATATTACAAGTATTTTTTTTCAATCTCTACATGTTTCCAGATGAATTCAGCCGCGATCGCTATTTTTTCACTATCGGGATGGCAACCTGTTTCAAGAAGTGACAAACGCACTATTGAATTCACTTTCCGCATTAAAAATCCAAAATTTGTACTGAAGACTTTAATATTACAAGTTTTTTTTTCAATCTCTACATGTTTCCAGTTGAATTTATTTGCGCTGGCAATTTGTCCACTATCGGGGTGGCAACCTGTTTCAAGAAGTGACAAACGCACTAATGAATTCACTTTCCGCATTAAAAATCCAAGATTGGTACCTAAGACTTTAATATTACAAGTTGTTTTTTCAATCTATACATGTTTCCAGACGAATTCAGCCGCGATTGCTATTTTTTACTATCGGGGTGGCAACCTGTTTCAAGAAGTGACAAACGCACGATTGAATTCACTTTCCGCATTAAAACCCAAAATTGGTACCTAAGACTTTGATATTACAAGTTTTTTTTAAATCTCTACATGTTTCCAGATGAATTCAGCCGCGATTGCTATTTTTTACTATCGGGGTGGCAACCTGTTTCAAGAAGTGACAAACGCACGATTGAATTCACTTTCCGCATTAAAAATCCAAAATTGGTATCTGAGCCTTTAATATTACATTTTTTTTTCCAATCTCTACATGTTTCCAGATGAATTTATTTGCGCTCGCAATTTGTCCACTATCGGTGTGGCAATCTGTTTCAAGAAGTGGCAAACGCACTATTGAATTCACTTTCCGCATTAACAATCCAAAATTGGTACCTAAGACTTTAATATTACAAGTTTTTTTTAAATCTCTACATGTTTCCAGATGAATTCAGCCGCGATCGCTATTTTTTCACTATCGGGGTGGCAACATGTTTCAAGAAGTGACAAACGCGCTATTGAATTCACGTTCCGCATTAAAAATCCAAAATTGGTACCTAAGACTTTAATATTATAAGTTTTTTTTTCAATCTCTTCATGTTTCCAGATGAATTCAGCCGCGATCGCTATTTTTTCACTATCGGGGTGGCAACCTCTTTCAAGAAGTTTCAAACGCACTATTGAATTCACTTTCCGCATAAAAAATCCAACATTGGTTCCTAAGACTTTAACGTTACAAGTTTTTTTGTAAATCTCTACATGTTTCCAGATGAATTCAGCCGCGATCGCTATTTTTTCACTATCGGGGTGGCAACATGTTTCAAGAAGTGACAAACGCACTATTGAATTCACTTTCCGCATTAAAAATCCAAAATTGGTACTGAAGACTTTAATATTACAAGTTTTTTTTTCAATCTCTACATGTTTCCAGATGAATTTATTTGCGCTGGCAATTTGTCCACTATCGGGGTGGCAACCTGTTTCAAGAAGTGACAAACGCACTATTGAATTCACTTTCCGCATTAAAAATCCAAAATTGGTACTGAAGACTTTAATATTACAAGTTTTTTTTTCAATCTCTACATGTTTCCAGATGAATTTATTTGCGCTGGCAATTTGTCCACTATCGGGGTGGCAACCTGTTTCAAGAAGTGACAAACGCACTATTGAATTCACTTTCCGCATTAAAAATCCAAGATTGGTACCTAAGACTTTAATATTACAAGTTTTTTTTAAATCTCTACATGTTTCCAGATGAATTCAGCCGCGATTGCTATTTTTTACTATCGGGGTGGCAACCTGATTCAAGAAGTGACAAACGCACGATTGAATTCACTTTCCGCATTAAAAATCCAAAATTGGTATTGAAGACTTTAATATTACAAGTTTTTTTTTCAATCTCTACATGTTTCCAGATTAATTTATTTGCGCTGGCAATTTGTCCACTATCGGGGTGGCAACCTGTTTCAAGAAGTGACAAACGCACTATTGAATTCACTTTCCGCATTAAAAATCCAAAATTGGTACCTAAGACTTTAATATTACAAGTTGTTTTTTCAATCTATACATGTTTCCAGATGAATTCAGCCGCGATTGCTATTTTTTACTATCGGGGTGGCAACCTGTTTCAAGAAGTGACAAACGCACGATTGAATTCACTTTCCGCATTAAAAATCCAAAATTGGTACCTAAGACTTTGATATTACAAGTTTTTTTTAAATCTCTACATGTTTCCAGATGAATTCAGCCGCGATTGCTATTTTTTACTATCGGGGTGGCAACCTGTTTCAAGAAGTGACAAACGCACGATTGAATTCTCTTTCCCCATTAAAAATCCAAAATTGGCATCTGAGCCTTTAATATTACATTTTTTTTTTCAATCTCTACATGTTTCCAGATGAATTTATTTGCGCTCGCAATTTGTCCACTATCGGTGTGGCAATCTGTTTCAAGAAGTGGCAAACGCACTATTGAATTCACTTTCCGCATTAACAATCCAAAATTGGTACCTAAGACTTTAATATTACAAGTTTTTTTTTCAATCTCTTCATGTTTCCAGATGAATTCAGCCGCGATCGCTATTTTTTCACTATCGGGGTGGCAACATGTTTCAAGAAGTGACAAACGCACTATTGAATTCACTTTCCGCATTGAAAATCCAAAATTGGTACCGAAGACTGTAATATTACAAGTATTTTTTTTCAATCTCTACATGTTTCCAGATGAATTCAGCCGCGATCGCTATTTTTTCACTATCGGGATGGCAACCTGTTTCAAGAAGTGACAAACGCACTATTGAATTCACTTTCCGCATTAAAAATCCAAAATTGGTACTGAAGACTTTAATATTACAAGTTTTTTTTTCAATCTCTACATGTTTCCAGTTGAATTTATTTGCGCTGGCAATTTGTCCACTATCGGGGTGGCAACCTGTTTCAAGAAGTGACAAACGCACTATTGAATTCACTTTCCGCATTAAAAATCCAAGATTGGTACCTAAGACTTTAATATTACAAGTTGTTTTTTCAATCTATACATGTTTCCAGACGAATTCAGCCGCGATTGCTATTTTTTTCTATCGGGGTGGCAACCTGTTTCAAGAAGTGACAAACGCACGATTGAATTCACTTTCCGCATTAAAAATCCAAAATTGGTACTGAAGACTTTAATATTACAAGTTTTTTTTTCAATCTCTACATGTTTCCAGATGAATTTATTTGCGCTGGCAATTTGTCCACTATCGGGGTGGCAACCTGTTTCAAGAAGTGACAAACGCACTATTGAATTCACTTTCCGCATTAAAAATCCAAAATTGGTACCTAAGACCTTAATATTACAAGTTGTTTTTTCAATCTATACATGTTTCCAGATGAATTCAGCCGCGATTGCTATTTTTTACTATCGGGGTGGCAACCTGTTTCAAGAAGTGACAAACGCACGATTGAATTCACTTTCCGCATTAAAAATCCAAAATTGGTACCTAAGACTTTGATATTACAAGTTTTTTTTAAATCTCTACATGTTTCCAGATGAATTCAGCCGCGATTGCTATTTTTTACTATCGGGATGGCAACCTGTTTCAAGAAGTGACAAACGCACGATTGAATTCTCTTTCCCCATTAAAAATCCAAAATTGGCATCTGAGCCTTTAATATTACATTTTTTTTTTCAATCTCTACATGTTTCCAGATGAATTTATTTGCGCTCGCAATTTGTCCACTATCGGTGTGGCAATCTGTTTCAAGAAGTGGCAAACGCACTATTGAATTCACTTTCCGCATTAACAATCCAAAATTGGTACCTAAGACTTTAATATTACAAGTTTTTTTTTCAATCTCTTCATGTTTCCAGATGAATTCAGCCGCGATCGCTATTTTTTCACTATCGGGGTGGCAACATGTTTCAAGAAGTGACAAACGCACTATTGAATTCACTTTCCGCATTGAAAATCCAAAATTGGTACCGAAGACTGTAATATTACAAGTATTTTTTTTCAATCTCTACATGTTTCCAGATGA
Source organism: Ephialtes manifestator (assembly GCA_963970395.1). Classification (NCBI taxonomy): domain Eukaryota; kingdom Metazoa; phylum Arthropoda; class Insecta; order Hymenoptera; family Ichneumonidae; genus Ephialtes; species Ephialtes manifestator. The sequence goes on from OZ019973.1 coordinate 9,164,721, forward strand.
ATTCAGCCGCGATCGCTATTTTTTCACTATCGGGATGGCAACCTGTTTCAAGAAGTGACAAACGCACTATTGAATTCACTTTCCGCATTAAAAATCCAAAATTGGTACTGAAGACTTTAATATTACAAGTTTTTTTTTCAATCTCTACATGTTTCCAGTTGAATTTATTTGCGCTGGCAATTTGTCCACTATCGGGGTGGCAACCTGTTTCAAGAAGTGACAAACGCACTATTGAATTCACTTTCCGCATTAAAAATCCAAGATTGGTACCTAAGACTTTAATATTACAAGTTGTTTTTTCAATCTATACATGTTTCCAGACGAATTCAGCCGCGATTGCTATTTTTTTCTATCGGGGTGGCAACCTGTTTCAAGAAGTGACAAACGCACGATTGAATTCACTTTCCGCATTAAAAATCCAAAATTGGTACCTAAGACTTTGATATTACAAGTTTTTTTTAAATCTCTACATGTTTCCAGATGAATTCAGCTGCGATTGCTATTTTTTACTATCGGGGTGGCAACCTGTTTCAAGAAGTGACAAACGCACGATTGAATTCACTTTCCGCATTAAAAATCCAAAATTGGTACTGAAGACTTTAATATTACAAGTTTTTTTTTCAATCTCTACATGTTTCCAGATGAATTTATTTGCGCTGGCAATTTGTCCACTATCGGGGTGGCAACCTGTTTCAAGAAGTGACAAACGCACTATTGAATTCACTTTCCGCATTAAAAATCCAAAATTGGTACCTAAGACTTTAATATTACAAGTTGTTTTTTCAATCTATACATGTTTCCAGATGAATTCAGCCGCGATTGCTATTTTTTACTATCGGGGTGGCAACCTGTTTCAAGAAGTGACAAACGCACGATTGAATTCACTTTCCGCATTAAAAATCCAAAATTGGTACCTAAGACTTTGATATTACAAGTTTTTTTTAAATCTCTACATGTTTCCAGATGAATTCAGCCGCGATTGCTATTTTTTACTATCGGGGTGGCAACCTGTTTCAAGAAGTGACAAACGCACGATTGAATTCACTTTCCGCATTAAAAATCCAAAATTGGTATCTGAGCCTTTAATATTACATTTTTTTTTTCAATCTCTACATGTTTCCAGATGAATTTATTTGCGCTCGCAATTTGTCCACTATCGGTGTGGCAATCTGTTTCAAGAAGTGGCAAACGCACTATTGAATTCACTTTCCGCATTAAAAATCCAAAATTGGTATCTGAGCCTTTAATATTACATTTTTTTTTTCAATCTCTACATGTTTCCAGATGAATTTATTTGCGCTCGCAATTTGTCCACTATCGGTGTGGCAATCTGTTTCAAGAAGTGGCAAACGCACTATTGAATTCACTTTCCGCATTAAAAATCCAACATAGGTTCCTAAGACTTTAACATTACAAGTTTTTTTCAAATCTCTACATGTTTCCAGATGAATTTATTTGCGCTCACAATTTGTCCACTATCGGGGTGGCAACCTGTTTCAAGAAGTGACAAACGCACTATTGAATTCACTTTCCGCATTAAAAATCCAACATAGGTTCCTAAGACTTTAATAGTACAAATTATTTTTTTCAATCTCTACATGTTTCCAGATGAATAAAGCCGCGATCGCTATTTTTTCACTATCGGGGTGGCAACCTCTTTCAAGAAGTGGCAAACGCAATATTGAATTCACTTTCCGCATTAAAAATCCAACATAGGTACCTAAGACTTTAACGTTACAAGTTCTTTTTTTTCAATCTCTACATGTTTCCAGATGAATTTATTTGCGCTCGCAATTTGTCCACTATCGGGGTGGCAACCTGTTTCAAGAAGTGACAAACGCACTATTGAATTGACTTTCCGCATTAAAAATCCAAAATTGGTACCTAAGACTTTAATATTACAAGTTTTTTTTCAATCTCTACTAATCTTTTTTTTAATCTCTAAGTTCATAACCGTTTTTCTTTTAAATATTTCCGAATGTGTCGCTGCATACCCGATGCCCGGAAAAATCAGCACATAACGTGCTACCGTCATTTCTTAATCTTTCTAGTCTTCACAATATGATGATAATGCTTCGTGCTTTGAAGGCCCCAAGAAGACCACGGACAAGGCCAGTTAGCGGCCCTCGAAAAGCAGAAATACGGGCGGATTTTCGGGAAGATCCTGCACAGAGTGCCCGAAGATAAGCGGAAAGTAAATTCAACAGTGCGTTTGCCATTTCTTGCGATAGGTTGCCTCCCCGATAGTGGACAATCTGCGAGCGGGAATAAATTCATCTAGAAACATATAGAGTAGGGTGTGTCGATTTTTTTTTTTTTCGTATTGCATGGTCTTAAACTAGTGTTTGTGTCTTTAAACAACTCGTCAAAAAATTTTAGCGCGATAAAAAAATGTTTAGAGGTGGCTCAAACGATTTCTCGATACATGAATACGGCTCTCGATAAATTCATGTCCCCAAATTACAAATACGATATAATGAAGTTCGCATATTTTTTTTCGTCATCATCAGATCACTCGGAAAAGAAAAAGTGCTTTTAAAATTGTCGTTTAGATCAATAGCTTTCAAGTCATGCACTTTTGAAGCTCACAGTATTGCCCTCTCCGCCCGCTATGATCAATATCAATTAAGATTTCAATTTAAAAACAAAACCGTATGCTATAATATTTTCTTCATTTTTCGCAGTTTTCAGTCTAGATATTTTTTTATTTTATTTTTTTTCGTTTCATATTTTTGACATATTGTGATATAGGTATTGTACTTAGTTTTATTGTCAAGGACGTAGGAGCGGTAAGTATGGATATTCTCGCGATAGATCCGCCGGGGACGTCACAAATAAGTATCACTCGTTTAGGTAACAAAATAAAATCTCTTTATTTTTGGTAATGGGTAAGGCTATAAATGAAAACTAAATTATGGTCGAGCCAAAGGTGAGTAAATTAAAGTCTAAATATGTGTACGTATTAATGGCCGCCACGCGTCGGTCCACCCGGCCACGTGGGGACATAAGTAAGCGTTATTTTATTCAGTCTCGGTCGCGTTCTCGCTGTCTCACTCGCGTGAATAGTCGGCCACGTGCGGCCCGCGTAGCGCATCGTTCGCTCGTCTACTTTCAGCCACGTGCGCTCGTTACTCCGTATACGCACGTACTACTGGAACCCACCCTCACTCGTCCCGTTTCCGTCTTCTTCGTCGCGTCGCGGCTGCGCAGTACGCCACTCGCAGTACGCGTCGTTCGGTGGCGTCCTCTTCTATCCCGGTTTACTGCGCAAGCGTAGCGCTGGCTCAAGGCCATGCGTTAGGAGCACGGGAGTGGACGTTAACAATTGCAAGGTAATTTTTGGGCCAATCAATAGAATTCAGTTCGATCAAAGTAATTTATTTTCGGAATCGTTTCAACGAGCACATATGTTCGCGTTCGGATATCGCTGTCGATGATTTTTCACAACCCATAGCAAATACTGCTTCTGCTCTTCATTCTTCGTTAATCTATTATTATATTCCTCAATCAGAGCTACGCCACGCTCAGCAATATCATTGACGACTTTCAAATGTCTGAACGTCAACAATCCCTTCTCGAAGGTCGGATCATCTTTCCACAATTCTGGAGATTTGTCGAAGAAATCATATGACAAATCAAACTGTTCGAACAATTACAGTGAGTTTTTCGTTACGAAATCGCTGATATCTTTTTCAGCTAACATTTTCAAGTCTCTATCTTTCAACGCGATTCGGTTCGTGTGCGTTGCTGCTCCCTCTCGTCGACGCGCAGCCACTACCATCTTTGATTTTACTTCGGCAGGGACGGCGTCATCGAAAAACGCCAACGCGGCGAGTACCTCCGACAAATACCACAAATGTGAAGTGAGCTTTGCGGAAGCTGCTGCTGCGGAATTTTGAAGTGCACAAATTGAAGTAAACTTCTATCGAGTACGAGTTTCGAGACAAATTAAGGTAGATAGATCACGAGATATTCTGTAACAAAGTAGATTGTTTACAAGCTTCGACCTGTAGGCCGGCTCGAAGGCCATCACACGCCGCCCATATTTGGTTTTTTTAATAATTCGATTATATTCTAGGTTTAGTCGAGATAGTCAAACAGCCCGCGGCGATCACACCGTCCAGCTGCGCTACACTGCTCCGCCGCAGCACTGATCGAGCGCCACTGACCAGCCACACTCGATCCGCTGATCGATGCCGGCGCGCCGTAGTGCTCTCGAGTCGACAACATCGAGGAAGAAGGCCAAGGACATTTTAACCACTTCGAGCCTGGCCGTCGTCGCGTTAGGATCAAGAGTCGCGGTAGCGACTCGACGCCAAGTTAAAAAAGAAATTAATGTTGCCTTCACACTACGATTTGTCTGTCGCTACTGCTACTCTATTTATTCCGAAGGCGGCCACTCACCGGCCGTTTTCAAATTATAACTCGAATTATATTTGACCACACGTCGAGAACGAAAGATGTGTCAGGTTGAATATTTTTTTTTTTTTTTTTTTCTCTTTCAAATGAGACCTGCGGCAAGGAAATCTGTTTCTTTAATGCTGATATCTGGCATCTTAGTAATTCTCGCCGAGCGACTTTATGTTCCTCCCGTACGGCCGCACTCACACAACTTTAAATGTCCCAACCTATATTTGCCGACGTATTATCTCTGACCACATGTCGCGAACGAAAAATGTATCATAATCAATATTTTCTATTTTTTTTTTCTTTCGAATGAGACCTGTCACAAGAAAATCGGTTCATTTACCGCTGATATCTGGTCTTTTTAAAGTTTTTCGTGTTTAACGCACTCACACAATCTCGATTCACGTATTCACGTACATACATTATATAGAAGCGTCGCGCGCAGGCGCGAGTGGCGGCTCGCGAACAACCAGTGTGTGACGTCACACAGTCGCCAGCCGTTCAGTCAGTCAGCGCGTGTTGCACAGCCGACATCATCAAGAGTCGCGGTAGCGATTCGACGCGAAGTGTACATTTATAATTCGCGTATTTTTATACTTTAATCAGTGTTTAATAATTTAAATTTAAATCAGTGCGTAATATTTTAAATCATACTTTAAGTCAGTGCTGAAATTTTAATTAATTTTTTTATAAATGAGTGTGTGATAAATGAGCGTTGACAACAACATCGTTTATGATATTTTTCATCGTAAAGTGTGATCTTTTTCGTTTTTTTTATAAATGAGTGTGTGATAAATGAGCGTTGACAACAACATCGTTTATGGGATTATTTTTCATCGCAAAGTGTGATCTTTTTCGTTTTCATCAGTGTCTGCCGTGACTAACCTCATTTCAGTAAGTATCTGTCGTGATTAACCTTCTTTTAATCAATGTCTGCATAGATTTTCGGTCGTTCATTAACAAAAGTTGTTCGGATTTGTAGTTGATTGAAATATTATTGAAATATTAACAAGCGACAAGAGCTGTTTGGCTTTGCAGCTGTCAGTAGGGTTTCGACAGATCCTATGCTGACAAGAGCAATTTGGCTTCGTAGATGTCGACATAGAAAAAAAGTATTAAAAATTAAAAATAATTAGAATTATTGAACTATTAAGGGGAGGGAGACAGATAAAAAAAAAAGATTTTGGAAATTATTATATATACTACTATTATATATGAAAATGCCCAACGCACTGTATTGTTGGTACTCGATGAAAGGATTTTTTACTGTCGACTGACTTGCATATGCTTTTCAATATTATCTTAAGCAAAGTTCTTAGGTTTTCCATTCTGCGCATGATTCAGATCAAACTACTAAGCAGATCGGAATGGTTGACATCTCATTTTCTTCTTCATGAAAAGATACACCGCCTAAATTCAGCAAATGTCAATAAAAGGTAATATTTTTTTATGAAAATGCCCAACGCACTGTATTGTTGGTACTCGATGATATGAAAATGCCCAACGCACTGTATTGTTGGTACTCGATGAAAGGATTTTTTACTGTCGTCTGACTTGCATATGCTTTTCAATATTATCTTAAGCAAAGTTCTTAGGTTTTCCATTCTGCGCATGATTCAGATCAAACTACTAGGCAGATTGGAATGGTTGACATCTCATTTTGTTCTTCATGAAAAGATACACTGACTAAATGGAGCAAACTATTTTTTTTTCATTCTGAAAGCAAAGTTAATCACTGATAGAAAATAGCATAACATTTATTTATTAATAATTGTGTCACTTAAAAAATATTACCTTTTATTAACGTTTGCTCCATTTAGCCGGTGTATCTTTTCATGAAGAAGAAAATGAGATGTCAACCATTCCAATCTGCCTAGTAGTTGAATCTGAAAATCATGCGCAGAATCGAAAACCTAAGAACTTTGCTTAATTTTCCATTCTGCGCATGATTCAGATCAGAGTTGGAAATAATGCATTATTTTTTTAATGCATTATCGTTTTTTTTACCCATTACTTTAACAATGCATAATGGAATTCAGAACCATTACCCATTACTTTATTAATGAATAATGGAACTCATATCCGTTACCCATTATTTTTTTATGAGTAATGTAACTCATATCCGTTACCCATTACTTTTTTAATGAGTAATGGAACTCATATCCGTTGCCCATTAGTTTTTTAATGAGTAATGGAACTCACATTCACTACCCATTACTTTTTTAATGAGTAATGGAACTCACATCCATCACCCATTACTTTTTTAATGAGTAATGGAACTCACATCCATCACCCATTACTTTTTTAATGAGTAATGGAACTCACATCCATTACCCATTACTTTTTTAATGAGTAATGGAACTCACATCCATCACCGTTTTTTAAAGTAATGGGTAATGAACGTGCTAATGGATATATGATAGTCCCATTACTTTAGAAAAATTTGCTTAATAAATAAATATATAAATAAATAAATCGGAAAATCGTTCAAAAAGTTAATAAATAAGTAGATGAATAGCAAAATCGTTCGAAAAATTGAAAAATAAATGAATAAATATAATATCATTAGAAATCTGCGGTTAAAACAGGTCGCGATAGAAGGGCGATTTCTCAGAGACGAACTATCCGGATACCTGAAAATCTTAGCAATAGTCATTTGCGACATGTTGCATTTCTAACTTTTGACTAACTTTTAACTAACTTCTAACTTTTGACTAACTTTTAACTAACTTCTAGCTTTTGACTAACTTTTGACTAACTTCTAACTTTTGACTAACTTCTAACCTTTGACTAATTTCGAACATTTCACTAACTTTTACTAACTTCTAACCTTTGACTAATTTCGAACCTTTGACTAATTTCGAACCTTTGACTAATTTCGAACCTTTGACTAATTTCGAACATTTGACTAACTTTTGACTAACTTGACTAACTTCTAACTTTTGACTAACTTCTAACTTTTGACTAATTTCTAACTTTTGACTAATTTCTAACATTTGACTAACTTTCAACTAACTTCTAACTTTTGACTAATTTCTAACTTTTGACAAACTTCTAACTTTTGACTAATTTCTAACATTTGACTAATTTCTAACATTTGACTAATTTCTAACATTTGACTAACTTCTAACTTTTGACTAACTTCTAACTTTTGACTAATTTCTAACATTTGACTAACTTTCAACTAACTTCTAACTTTTGACCTTTGACTAACTTTTGTCTAACTACTAACTTCTTACTTTTGACAAACTGTTGACTAACTTCTAATTTTTTATTAATTTCTAACATTTGACTAACTTTCAACTAACTTCTAACTTTATACTAATTTCCAACTTTTGACTAACTTTTCAGTTACTTTTAACTTTTGACTAACTTCTGACTTTTAAAAGTTAAAAGTTAGTTAGTAGGTAGTCATCAGTTGGTGAAAAGTTAGTAGTCAGTCAAAAGCTAGAAGTTAGTTGAAAGCAGAGTTGTGAAATTTTTAATGTGAAAATAATGCATAATTTTTAATGAAAAAAATTGATAATGGAACTCGAATCCACTACTCATTACTTTATTAATGAGCAACGGAGCAGAGGTACATCACCCATTACTTTATTAGTGAGTAATGGAGCAGAGGTCCATCACCCATTACTTTTTGCTTCCTCATAGAAGAAGCTTTTTCATGAAATTTTTTTTTCGAGATTTTCATGTCAGTACACTCAGAATGGGCCAAAACGTCGAGAAAAGTGATTTAGAAAAAAATGTCTGTATGTATTGTGTGTGTGTGTGTATGTTACACGATCGAAAAATGTAAACCTTTATAACTCGGGAATGCATTGAGATATCAAGCTGAAATTTGGACAATAGATAGAGGGATCAAGCCTCATCGTTCATACAGATTTTTGTTAAACTCCACTTCATCGTTAAATTATTACGCGTTTTTTAATTTTTTGAAAAATGTCTGATTTGGCAATAACTTTTTCAATTTTCGAGATTTTGATCTTAAAATTGGTATGAATGTGAGCTTTCATACGCCGGTGATCGCTATTGAATTTGGTTAAGATCGGTTGAACCATAAAAATTTTATGATGTTTTGAATTTTTCAACAAATTGACATTATCGCTCTATTGTAACTTTTGCAAAACTTCAGATAGCGAGCTCAAATTTTGAATAAAAATGAAACAATATTCAGCCATTATATATGTATAATTTAGTGACGAACGGTATGAAATTTTTGATTTTATGGAATGTTGAATTATTTTTAAAAATATACATTATCACATTCACTTTCGGAAACGCTCTAATAATAACGAAATAGAAAAACGAATCCACAACATGTATATTTATCTAATTAAAACAAGGATGCAATGTAGAACCTTGCACATTGCTTCCTCATTATTTTTCGCGTTTTACAAAGCTTCCTCTATGAGGAAGCTAAAAATGGAATAACATACTTCCTCATAGAGGTAGCTTACTCATTAATAAAGTAATGGGTAATGGATGTGTGTTCCATTACTCATTAATAAAGTAATGGGTAATGGATCCGAATTCCATTACTCATTAATAAAGTAATGGATAGTGGATCCGAATTCCATATTCCATTTTTTTTTGTAAAAAATAATGCATTATTTTCACATTAAAAATTTCACAACTCTAATTCAGATCAAACTACTAGGCAGATTGGAATGGTTGACATCTCATTTTCTTCTTCATGAAAAGATACACCGGCTAAATAAAGCAAATGTTATTAAAAGGTGATATTTTTTCAGTGACACAATTATTAATAAATAAATGTTATGCTATTTTCTAAATCAGTGATTAACTTTGCTTTCAGAATGAAAAAAAAAATAGTTTGCTCCATTTAGCCGGTGTATCTTTTCATGAAGAAGAAAATGAGATGTCTACCATTCCAATCTGCCTAGTAGTTTCATCTGAATCATGCGCAGAATGGAAAACCTAAGAACTTTGCTTAAGATAATATTGAAAAGCATATGCAAGTCAGACGACAGTAAAAAATCCTTTCATCGAGCACCAACAATATAGTGCATTGGGCATTTTTATATGCAATAGGATTTGGATGATATTGAATTTCCAAAATCAATTTTTTTTTACCTGACTCCTTCCCCTTAAACTATAAACCATTGTTAAATTGGCAGACTATTGGGAGAAACTATTGAACTACACTATTGAGATAAAAGTACACTATTAGAAGGAACTATTGCATCTAGAACTATACAATAGTTTACAATTGAAGAACTACTGAATAGTTCTACTGAATACGTGCAAAAGATTAGCTGAATGACTAGATTTTGGAGGAATGAAGTATAAGAAATTTCGATGAGTCAGATGTTTATGTTTTTTCTAGATGGATGGACGTGATTGTCAACGATTTAGACGGTGGTTTGATAATGGTACCAGGATGGAGTGGCACTTTCTTTACTTTCGGAACCACTTTTCTCTCTGACCCAGGATGCCCTTTCGGTTGTACTACAACTGGAGGTCGCTTGTGCCAACTACGCATTTCTTCCATTTGTAATGAGAGCATTGCATCCGTCGATGTTGGATGATGGTATCATCCTAAGTCTGATATCATCAAGAGTTGCGGTAGCGACTCGACGCCAAGTTAAAAACGAAATTAATGTTGCTGTCACACGACGATTTCTCTGTCTGTATATATATAATGGAATGCCTCACCTCCGACGAGATTTCGAGTCTATAGAAATTTTGGTTTCATTGAATGTTTTGAGTTTGCAAAGTTAGACAAGAATTCTTGTAGAATTCTTATTGCTGCCTCTGTTCTTTGTAAACATGCAGGATACATTTAGTAGTGTCTACTTACCTTCATTTACTGTTCATTGTACATGAACTTTTTAATCAATACACAGATATAACTAAAACATGAGTTCTCATTATTTTTTTAAATTACGTTTTGACTTTCAAAAACAGAGCAAATAACACCAAAAATGTTTTCCCAAAACAAAAATGGTACGCCAAGTTAAAAAAATTGCTTTCAAAAAAATTGCTGACAAACAAAATTCCTTGCAAAAATATTAAACCAAATCCAATATATTAGCCAAGTTAAACTCGCTACAAAAAAAACTTGGTGTGCCAGGGACTAGCTCCCGTACATGGTCCATTAGCCAACATAAACTCGCTACAAAAAAAACTTGGCGTCCCAGCGACTAGCTCCCGTACATAGTCCATTGAAGTAAGGACGGGAGGATAACGGACCTCTAAAAATGACCCTCTAAAAATGGCTCGCCCCTTGGCCAGGGCGGGGGGGTCATTTGCTATTTTGACTCTCGTTCTATTCAAAACAATCAAAATAGCGAATGGCTAAAATAGCGAATTTCATAATGATGGCCATTCTAGATTCCGATGTTCATTATTCTAAAATTCGCTATTCATGTTTTTAAGGGTACCACGTGGGCGGTGCCGAGGGGCGAAGCCGCGAGGCGTGCGGGGGGGGGATGATCATTCGCTATTTTGACCCTCATTCTATTCACAGCAATCAAAATAGCGAATTTCATAATGATGACCATTCTAGATTCAGTCAAGAGTCGCGGTAGCGACTCGACGCCAAGTTAAAAATAGTATATTATGCAACAAGGGCGTAAAATGCGATTTTACACACGAGCAGTGATCGTCGTGCATGAGTGCCCGGCGCGATCACGTGAGTGGGTAAAACGTACGCCCGAGTCGCATACGATATTTTTTAGCATGACGTGCGTAAAATTCGCATTGCGTTTAGGGGAATACAACGCGGGGGTCCAGGGGCGAAGCCCCGGTGGGGTGCAGGGGTGAAGCCCCTGCTGGGGTCCAGGGGCGAAGCCCTGGTCGGGTGCAGGGTGAAGCCCCTGCTGGGGTCCAGGGGCGAAGCCCTGGTCGGGTGCAGGGGTGAAGCCCCTGCTGGGGTCCAGGGGCGAAGCCCCGGTGGGGGGTTGGGGGGGCGAAGCCCCCCCACTGAAGACAGAAATAGATTTATTATGCATTCGCATAAAAGGCAGAACGTGTTTAATTGTGAGTAAACTTTGTTTATAATTATAATTACTTTATTTGGTAATATAATTATTAATTATTGCATATAACATATAACATCACAAAGAAAATGCGCTCAATAATACTGAATTTCTGATTTGAATTTCTGAGTTACATTTCACGAACTATTTCTTTTTTTGTAACTGTTATGGTAGTTTTCACTTTTTTGGAAGCTGGAGCATTATCTTCATCATTAATAGCGTCCGCGATTCGCATTGAAATTCTTCTTTTGTTACCCGTCGAATCTTCGATAGAACCTTCCGCGGTTTGTCCCGACTTCCAACCACCGTGGCGTTTTAAAACGTTAAAAACGTGGTAAAGAAAAGTAAAAATAATTTTTTTATTTTACGCACACTGTTTCATAAAGTTGCATTTTACGCACTCATATGGGTGTGTAAAAACGAATTTTACGCACACTATGCTAAAAAGAAATTAATGTTGCCTTCACACTACGATTTGTCTGTTTGATCTTGACTGGACGGGCTTACTCCTGACGCGACGGTCGCTACTGCTACTCTATTTATTCCGAAGGCGGCCATGATTATTATCCTGAAATTCGCTATTCGTGTTTTTAAGGGTACCGCCTGGGCAGAGGGGGGGGGGGGGGATCATTCGCTGTTTTGACCCTCATTCTATTCAAAGCAATCAAAATAGCGAATTTCATAATGAAAGCCATTCTAGATTCAGATGTTCACCCTGGCAATTTGTGTCACCGTAGTGTTAACCGGAAATAACTGAAGTTAACCGACATTTTAACCGAGGAAAGATAAGTCTCGATTAGCCCACTGTTTCAGCAGTTTTAACCGACAATTTAACCGATTAAAAACGTTTCGTTCGGTTTAATTGTCAGTTAAAATCGGTTAAATTCACCAAGCAAAATTGAGTTTTATTAATTCGGTAAGAATGTCGGTTACAATCGGTTAATTCACCAGTAAAAATCGCTTAAAAAATAACAATTTCGGTTAAAAGGTCAGTTAAACTGGGTGAAAACGGGGGTTAATCGAGACTGGTTAAAACACCGGTTAAAAAGTCGGTGACACTGTTTGCCAGGGCATTATTCTGAAATTCAGAAATTCGCTACTTTAGCCATTCGCTATTTTGACCCCCACCGCACCGACAGTTCGAAGAACAATAATCTTTCAAAGATTTATATATATATTAAGATATTATTAGATTAAATGAGGTCAAAAGAAAGTAGGGATACAAACTGATAAATTAGATAAAAGTAATGAATAAGGTACGATATGCAACTTGAGCTCACTCTGCAGGTTCGGTAATACGAAACACGAAATATCATTAGGAATTGTTTTCTCCCGCACTCACTTCAATGGACTATGTACGGGAGCTAGTCGCTGGGACGCCAAGTTTTTTTTTGTAGCGAGTTTATGTTGGCTAATGGACCATGTACGGGAGCTAGTCCCTGGCACACCAAGTTTTTTTTGTAGCGAGTTTAACTTGGCTAATATATTGGATTTGGTTTAATATTTTTGCAAGGAATTTTGTTTGTCAGCAATTTTTTTGAAAGCAATTTTTTTAACTTGGCGTACCATTTTTGTTTTGGGAAAACATTTTTGGTGTTATATGAAAATGCCCAGTGCACTGTATTGTTGGTACTCGATGAAAGGATTTTTTACTGTCGTCTGACTTGCATATGCTTTTCAATATTATCTTAAGCAAAGTTCTTATGTTTTCCATTCTGCGCATGAATCAGATCAGAGTTGAAAATAATGCATTATTTTTTTAATGCATTATCGTTTTTTTTACCCATTACTTTAAAAATGCAAAATGGAATTCAGAACCATTACCCATTACTTTATTAATGAATAATGGAACTCATATCCGTTACCCATTATTTTTTTATGAGTAATGTAGCTCATATCCGTTACCCATTACTTTTTTAATGAGTAATGGAACTCATATCCGTTGCCCATTACTTTTTTAATGAGTAATGGAACTCACATCCATCACCCATTACTTTTTTAATGGGTAATGGAACTCACATCCATCACCCATTACTTTTTTAATGAGTAATGGAACTCACATTCATTACCCATTACTTTTTTAATGAGTAATGGAACTCACATCCATCACCCATTACTTTTTTAATGAGTAATGGAACTCACATTCATTACCCATTACTTTTTTAATGAGTAATGGAACTCACATCCATCACCCATTATTTTTTTAATGAGTAATGGAACTCACATTCATTACCCATTACTTTTTTAATGAGTAATGGAACTCACATCCATCACCGTTTTTTAAAGTAATGGGTAATGAACGTGGTAATGGATATATGATAGTCCCATTACTTTAGAAAAATTTGCTTAATAAATAAATATATAAATAAATAAATCGGAAAATCGTTCAAAAAGTTAATAAATAAGTAGATGCATAGCAAAATCGTTCGAAAAATTGAAAAATAAATGAATAAATATAATATCATTAGAAGTCTGCGGTTAAAACAGGTCGCGATAGACGGGCGATTTCTCAGAGACGAACTATCCGGATACCTGAAAATCTTAGCAATGGTCCTTTGCGACATGTTGCATTTCTAACTTTTGACTAACTTTTAACTAACTTCTAACTTTTGACTAACTTTTAACTAACTTCTAGCTTTTGACTAACTTCTAACTTTTGACTAACTTTTAACTAACTTCTAGCTTTTGACTAACTTCTAACTTTTGACTAATTTCGAACATTTGACTAACTTCTAACCTTTGACTAATTTCGAACATTTGACTAACTTTTGACTAACTTGACTAACTTTTGATTAACTTCTAACTTTTGACCAACTTCTAACTTTTGACTAACTTCTAACTTTTGACTAACTTCTATCTTTTGACTAATTTCTAACTTTTGACTAACTTCTAACTTTTGACTAACTTACAACTTTTGACTAACTTCTAATTTTTGACTAATTTCTAACTTTTGACAAACTTCTAACTTTTGACAAACTTCTAACTTTTGACTAATTTCTAACATTTGACTAACTTCTAACTTTTGACTAATTTCTAACATTTGACTAACTTTCAACTAACTTCTAACTTTAGACCTTTGACTAACTTTTGTCTAACTACTAACTTCTTACTTTTGACAAACTGGTGACTAACTTCTAACTTTTTATTAATTTCTAACATTTGACTAACTTTCAACTAACTTCTAACTTTATACTAACTTCCAACTTTTGACTAACTTTTCAGTTACTTTTAACTTTTGACTAACTTCTGACTTTTAAAAGTTAAAAGTTAGTTAGTAGGTAGTCATCAGTTGGTGAAAAGTTAGTAGCCAGTCAAAAGCTAGAAGTTAGTTGAACGCAGAGTTGTGAAATTTTTAATGTGAAAATAATGGATAATTTTTTATGAAAAAAATTTATAATGGAACTCGAATCCACTACTCATTACTTTACTAATGAGCAACGGAGCAGAGGTCCATCACCCATTACTTTATTAGTGAGTAATGGAGCAGAGGTCCATCACCCATTACTTTATTAGTGAGTAATGGAGCAGAGGTCCATCACCCATTACTTTTTGCTTCCTCATAGAAGAAGCTTTTTCATGAAATTTTTTTTTTCGAGATTTTCATGTCAGTACACTCAGAATGGGCCAAGACGTCGAGAAAAGTGATTTAGAAAAAAATGTCTGTATGTATTGTGTGTGTGTGTGTATGTTACACGATCGAAAAATGTAAACCTTTATAACTCGGGAATGCATTGAAATATCAAGCTGAAATTTGGACAATAGATAGAGGGATCAAGCCTCATCGTTCATACAGATTTTTGTTAAAGTCCACTTCATCGTTAAATTATTACGCGTTTTTTAATTTTTTGAAAAATGTCTGTTTACGCGATAACTCTTTCAATTTTCGAGATTTTGATCTTAAAATTGGTATGAATGTGAGCTTTCATACGCCGGTGATCGCTATTGAATTTGGTTAAGATCGGTTGAACCATTAAAATTTTATGATGTTTTGAATTTTTCAACAAATTGACATTATCGCTCTATTGTAACTTTTGCAAAACTTCAGATAGCGAGCTCAAATTTTGTATATAAATGAAACAATATTCAGCCATTATATATGTATAATTTAGTGACGAACGGTATGAAATTTTTGATTTTATGGAATGTTGAATTATTTTTAAAAATATACATTATCACATTCACTTTCGGAAACGCTCTAATAATCACGAAATAACGTAATAACGAAATAGAAAAGCGAATCCACAACATGTATATTTATCTAATTAAAACAAGGATGCAACGTAGAACCTTGCACATTGCTTCCTCATTATTTTTCGCGTTTTACAAAGCTTCCTCTATGAGGAAGCTAAAAATTGAATAACATACTTCCTCATAGAGGTAGCTTACTCATTAATAAACTAATGGGTAATGGATGTGTGTTCCATTACTCATTAATAAATTAATGGGTAGTGGATCCGAATTCCATTACTGATTAATAAAGTAATGGATAGTGGATCCGAATTCCATACTCCATTTTTTTCGTAAAAAATAATGCATTATTTTCACATTAAAAATTTCACAACTTTAATTCAGATCAAACTACTAGGCAGATTGGAATGGTTGACATCTCATTTTCTTCTTCATGAAAAGATACACCGGCTAAATAAAGCAAATGTTAATAAAAGGTAATATTTTTTCAGTGACACAATTATTAATAAATAAATGTTATGCTGTTTTCTAAATCAGTGATTAACTTTGCTTTCAGAATGAAAAAAAAATAGCTTGCTCCATTTAGCCGATGTATCTTTTCATGAAGAAGACAATGAGATGTCAACCATTCCAATCTGCCTAGTAGTTTCATCTGAATCATGGGTAGAATGGAAAACCTAAGAACTTTGCTTAAGATAATATTGAAAAGCATATGCAAGTCAGACGACAGTAAAAAATCCTTTCATCGAGCACCAATAATATAGTGCATTGGGCATTTTTATATGCAATAGGATTTGGATGATATTGAATTTCCAAAATCAATTTTTTTTACCTGACTCCCTCCCCTTAAACTATAAACCATTCTTAAATTGGCAGACTATTGGGAGAAACTATTGAACTACTGAGATAAAAGTACACTATTAGAAGGAACTATTGCGTCTAGAACTATACAATAGTTTACAATTGAAGAACTACTCAATAGTTCTACTGAATACGTGCAAAAAATTAGCTGAATGACTAGATTTTGGAGGAATGAAGTATAAGAAATTTCGATGAGTCAGATGTTCATGTTTTTTCTAGATGGATGGACGTGATTGTCAACGATTTAGACGGTGGTGTGATAATGGTACCAGATGGAGTGGCACTTTCTTTACTGTCGGAACCACATTTCTCTCTGACCCAGGATGCCCTTTCGGTTGTACTACAACTGGAGCTCGCTTGTGCCAACTACGCATTTCTTCCACTTGCAATGAGAGCATTGCTTCCGTCGATGTTGGATGATGGTATCATCCTAAGTCTGATATCATCAAGAGTTGCGGTAGCGACTCGACGCCAAGTTAAAAACGAAATTAATGTTGCTGTCACACGACGATTTCTCTGTCTGTATATATATAATGGAATGCCTCACCTCCGACGAGATTTCGAGTCTATAGAAATTTTGGTTTCATTGAATGATTTGAGTTTGCAAAGATAGACGAGAATTCTTGTAGAATTCTTATTGCTTCCTCTGTTCTTTGTACACATGCAGGATACATTTAGTAGTGTCTACTTACCTTCATTTACTGTTCATTGTACATGAACTTTTTAATCAATACACAGATATAACTAAAACATGAGTTCTCATTATTTTTAAATATTACGTTTTGACTTTCAAAAAGAGAGCAAATAACACCAAAAATGTTTTCCCAAAACAAAAATGGTACGCCAAGTTAAAAAAATTGCTTTCAAAAAAATTGCTGACAAACAAAATGCCTTGCAAAAATATTAAACCAAATCCAATATATTAGCCAAGTTAAACTTGCTACAAAAAAAACTTGGCGTGCCAGGGACTAGCTCCCGTACATAGTCCATTAGCCAACATAAACTCGCTACAAACAAAACTTGGCGTCCCAGCGACTAGCTCCCGTACATAGTCCATTGAAGTAAGGACGGGAGGACAACGGACCTCTAAAAATGACCCTCTAAAAATGGCTTCGACCCTTGGCCAGGGCGAGTGGGGGGGGGGGGGGGGTCATTTGCTATTTTGACTCTCGTCCTATTCAAAACAATCAAAATAGCGAATGGCTAAAATAGCGAATTTCATAATGATGGCCATTCTAGATTCCGATGTTCATTATTCTAAAATTCGCTATTCATGATTTTAAGTTAATCGAGACTGGTTAAAACACCGGTTAAAAAGTCGATGACACTGTTTGCCAGGGCATTATTCTGAAATTCAGAAATTCGCTGCTTTAGCCATTCGCTATTTTGACCCCCACCGCACCGACAGTTCGAAGAATAATAATCTTTCAAAGATTTATATATATTAAGATATTATTAGATTAAATGAGGTCAAAAGAAAGTAGGGATACAAACTGATAAATTAGATAAAAGTAATGAATAAGGTACGATATGCAACTTGAGCTCACGCTGCAGGTTCGGGAATACGAAACACGAAATATCATTAGGAATTGTTTTCTCCCGCACTTACTTCAATGGACTATGTACGGGAGCTAGTCGCTGGGACGCCAAGTTTTTTTTGTAGCGAGTTTATGTTGGCTAATGGACTATGTACGGGAGCTAGTCCCTGGCACGCCAAGTTTTTTTTGTAGCGAGTTTAACTTGGCTAATATATTGGATTTGGTTTAATATTTTTGCAAGGCATTTTGTTTGTCAGCAATTTTTTTGAAAGCAATTTTTTTAACTTTGCATACCATTTTTGTTTTGGGAAAACATTTTTTAGAATATATTTCGAGAGTGATTAGAGAATATTTCGAGAGTAACCGTGGGACATTGTCCACGGTACTAATTGTGAGTGTTTGTGTGGGATTGAGTGAGAATTCGAGTAAGTAATTTGTGTCATATTTTGAGACCCTTTTTCGCCCCTTTTAGCCCCGTATTTTTTTTGAGTATTGTTTGTGTATTGCGGTAACCGGCTTCCACCACGTGGAGACCGGCATTTTTTTTATAGAGTTTATTAGCGTTTATTTCGAGTGTTTTCTGCGTGCGAGTAGTGTGGTGGCGAATACCTCGGCGATATTTTTTTAGTCAGTTATTATTTCCCCATTATTATTTTTGCCCTTATTTTTCCCATTATCACTTTCGCCGTTATTATTTTGCCCATTATTATTTTCCCATTATTAGTTTTGCCCATTACTATTTGCCATTATTATTTTCCCTTATTATTTTCCATTATTATTTTTCCGTTTATTTTGGCCCTGTTAGTGAATATTTCCCCCCCTCCCCCCCTTCAGCCACACCGAGGTAATAATTAAGTAGCCGTCGAGTTTGGGAATTCACGTCCTTGAGACCCGTCTCTTCTCCCAGCTAGCCGTGCCCGTGTATTATTTTCTTTGAGTTCGATTTTCTTTTGTTTTGGAATTATTAAACGACCGTGAAACGTCACCGGTAAAGTACCGTTGCTACACGATACGTAGCTGGCGCCCATTCTCCCTGTAAATTCAATTATTGCCATTTTTCCCCGTCAATTCAGTTATTTCTATTTTTCCCCGTAAATTCAATTATTTCTATTTTTTTCCGTGAATTCAATTATTCTTATTTCCCGGCCCCCATTAGCGAAAATCCCTCCCTCCCCCCTTGCCATGATATTTATTCAATTCAAGCGATTATATTAAGTTTATTTAGAGTATTTTATCGAGTTTTTTCTTTTGTTTGTTATTGAGATTTTTGTTATTAAATAGACCTATGTGATTTTTCTTATAATTATTTTCTTGTTTTTTTCTGTATTTTTCACTAACCCCTTCCCCCTCCTAATAAAAAGGGAAGCCGGTTATAATTCATTTCGCCTAAATTCGAGAAATTCGGGCAAGAATTGCAATCACTTCCCGATGTTAAAAAAATGTGAAAAAATTCATACTTATTATTGGCATTGAAAAGACTAATTTCGCATAATAATAATTTCAAAATATTATTAACAAATTGTTAAAAAGAAAATTGTTCATCGAAATATGCGGAAACTCAGCTTTTTTTTAATGAAAATAATTCGTTCATTTTTCGGAATACGTATGAATTTTTTCAGATTTTTGTCTTTATTTTTATTTTTGCACATTTTTCCATGTAAATAACAAGAAAAATAAAAATAAAGATAAAAATCTGAAAAAATTCATATGTATTCCGAAAAATGAACGAATCTTTTTCATATAAAAAAAAATTGAGTCACCGCATATATTGATGAACAATTTTCTTTTTAACAATTTGTTAATAACATTTTGAAATTATTATTATGCGAAATTAGTCTTTTGAGTGCCGATAATGAGTATGAATTTTTTCAAATTTTTTTAACATCGGGAAGTGTTTGCAATTCTTGCCCGAATTTCTCGAATTTAGGCGAAATGAATATGTCGTGCATTAAAAAAATCATGACTTGAAAACTATTGATCTAAACGAAAAATTTGTAAGCACTTTTTCACTTCCGAATGATATGAACATGACGAAAAAAAATATACAAACTCCAATATATCGTATCCGTAATTTGGGGACATGAATTTATTAAGAGCCGTATTCATTTACGTGTTAATTAAATGAGAAATCGATACATCGTTTGAGCCACCTGTAAAAAATTTTTTATCGCGCTCAAATTTTCAGACGAGTTGTTTAAAGGCACAAACAATGGTTTGAGACCATGCAATATAAAAAAAAAAAACAAAAAAAATTCGACACACCCTAATATAGAGATTGAAAAAAAAGCTTGTAATATTAAAGTCCTAGGTACCAATTTTGGATTTTTAATGCGGAAAGTGAATTCAATAGTGCGTTTGTCACTTCTTGAAGTAGGTTGCCACCTCGATAGTTAAAAAATAGCGATCGTGGCTGAATTCATCTGGAAACATGTAGGGATTGAAAAGAACTTATAATATTAAAGTATTAAGTAACAATTTTGGATTTTTAATACGGAAAGTGAATTCAATAGTGCGTTTGTCACTTCTTGAAACAGATTGCCACCCGGATAGTGAAAAAATTGAATAAAAAACTTGTAATCTTACAGTCTTATGTACCAATTTGTGATTTTTAATGCGGAAAGTGAATTCAATAGTGCGTTTGCCACTTCTTGAAACAGATTGCCACACCGATAGTGGACAAATTGCGAGCGCAAATAAATTCATCTGGAAACATGTAGAGATTTAAAAAAAACTTGTAACGTTAATGTCTTAGGAACCAATGTTGGATTTTTAATGCGGAAAGTGAATTCAATAGTGCGTTTGCCACTTCTTGAAACAGATTGCCACACCGATAGTGGACAAATTGCGAACGCAAATAAATTCATCTGGAAACATGTTGAGATTTTTAAAAAAAACTTGTAATGTTAAAGTCTTAGGAACCAATTTTGGATTTTTTATGCGGAAAGTGAATTCAATAGTGCGTTTGCCATTTCTTGAAACAGATTGCCACCCCGATAGTGGACAAATTGCGAGCGTGAATAAATTCATCTGGAAACATGTAGATTTAAAAAAAAACTTGTAATTTTAAAGTCTTAGGATCCAATTTTGGATTTTTAATGCGGAAAGTGAATTCAATAGTGCGTTTGTCACATCTTGAAACAGGTTGCCACCCCGATAGTGGAAAAATACCGATCGCGGCTAAATTCATCTGGAAACATGTAGAGATTTAAAAAAAAACTTGTAATGATAAAGTCTTAGCTACCAATTTTGAATTTTTATTGCGGAAAATAAATTAAATACTGCGTTTGCCATTTCTTGAAACAGGTTGCCACCACGGTCGTGGACAAATCTCGAGCGCGAATAAATTCATCTGGAATCATGTAGAAATTGAAAAATAAAAAAAAAATAAGTACGGAGATATGACATTTTATCGGATCTCTTCATTCAGAAAATGAATTTCATGATGCCTGTACAATTTTTGGATTCAGGTTGTGATTTCGATGCTAGATCGTTTACGTATGCAACGAAATTCACTTGGCTCTGTGCGCGAAATAAAAAAAAGTAATTCATAAAAAGTCAAGAGTGTTACTCTTGACATTTTATGAATTGCTTTTTTTAAAATTAGATTACTGTTACTGTTATTTCTCACCATGTAGTGATTATTTCTTTCTAAAAAAAAGCAATTCATAAAAAGTCAAAAGTAACACTCTTGACTTTTTAAGAATTGCTTTTTTACTTAAAATTATTACTAATTATTTTATTACTAATTACTTTTTTATTACTTTTTTTCTAGAAAGAAATAATCACTACACGGTGAGAAATAATAGTAACAGTAAATCTAATTTTCACTGTATCCAGAATCACTACACTCAAAACAGAATGTACTCTTCGACAGATAAGATAAGACCTAAAACACTAAAATTTGTTCACCAGTTTGGTGTGAAAGTTACAAGTTAAACTTTCAGTTTCCCTCACACCATTCAGGTGCACTGTATCTTTACAAAATTGAAGAATTAGTTTGCTTCTCGAAGATGTTTAAATTTAAATTTGAGGTTTTTTAAAAAAAAGGATATCATCATCAATACATTTCTACTGCGTATGAAAAATTATTACCTTTCATTCATAGGTAGTGTTATCTTCCCATCTCAGAGAAAATGAGACCTCACCGAGGCAAATCAAGTCATCCAGGATTCTTGTGAAGCTCGGAGATTGAAACCTAATGACAAGTGGATAAAATAAATTATTACTTGGACCGCTGAACAATGTTATAAGAACGAACTTTATCTTAGCTTGTACCTTGTTGATAGAAGAGCAAACTGCATGTTTTCTCCAATCTGAATTTCTTTTCTATGCCCTTGCACTTTTTGAAAATTCACTAGTCACATTTATTAAAATTTCACTTTAGATCCTTCAATTTGGTTATCTTCACTGGTTATGTTTCACTAACCTTTTACTGTCATAACAAACATCTTTTGACAGCCGGGCAATCAGCCGGCTGACGACACTCGTTGCGCCTGCGCATTCGCAACTTCCGGCGTTCCCTTTTTCAAACCGGGAACGGCTGCTAAAAGCAGTAACTTCAAAATTAATTTTCTTTATGAAAATATATTCGAATAAATACTTCTATAGGTTTTTTGTATCCAGTTTTTTACTATCTTTATGATCCCGTAATCGAAATGTATTTTCAAAAAAATTCTGATTTCAATTTTATTCTCCCTTAAAAACTATACGTCAGAAAAAAAAATCGTTTATGTTATTGAAAAGAGCTTGCAAAACCATTTAAAAATCATACCTCAAATCATTCAAACCATCGCCACAACACCCACAAAAAGATCTGTCCGACTTATAATTGTCACCCTGTATATAGACGACCCTGACCAAAATGATAACATAGTCCGGCGAGGACCGAGACCCGGACGCAATCACGTGCAAGTGGAAAGCGGTAATAAATCTATAGCTCTAATTATTCTCATTACTGCAATGTGAAAAAATGGAACTCATTTTTTGGTAGTAGTAGAAACTTACCCGGAGATGTTACACGGAAAAAAAAGTTTGTTTGTGGCAACTACGTTTTCGATTTGCTGTACATAATGTCTAAAAAATTAGTTGCCTCAACCATATCGAATAGTAACCTCAACTATTCACGATTAGTTAGACTAATCCTGGATTAGTTAGGTTAACTAATCCAATCGTTGGGACTACCACTCGAATAGTTGGGACTACCATTCGAATCGTCGGCATTATCATTCGAATCGTTGGTATTACCATTTGAGTTGCTAGGGAAATAGAATAATCGATTGGTTGTGTCAATTCATTTCTTGGTTATGGCAACTAATCTTTTTTTTCCGTGTACGGGTCTAATCATTTTAGAAATGCTCGGTAAGAGAAAAATGTTGCTCTACTTGTATATCATTATGTTCGTATCTGAAGTCAAGACATCGAAAAAAATGATTTATAGTTTTTGTTATCGAGTAAGTCTGCTTCACATCAAGGTTCGTGCAAAGCAGTATTTATCAATTATCACGGCTTATATAACTTATCAAATTGAAAGAAAGATGTAACCATGAATATATTATTTCTACGTTTACATGCGCTGCTGTCGGCTTCTCCAAATATGAATAAACGAATAGACGAGTCGGAGAGTAATGGTAAGTTGACCGTTGCTGTACACACTTCGAAATAATTCAATATGATACACACGGGGAGAACTCCACCCAAACGTTAAAATTCGTGCTACAACGAGTCTACAATGCTTGAGAAAAAATTAAGAAGGTTTTCTCGAACCTTCTAAAATAAGAAAGCATGATTTGTTTTCAATATTTCTCATATTAACACGTTGAAAAAAATTTAGAAAAAAAATCATATCTCATACAGTTTTTAATATTTAAAGAAAATTGTTTACTGCTGCAATCCTGAAATGTTGCTATCTTATTTTAAAAAAATAGTCTCTATACGTGCACTTCAAACAAGGTATTTATTTGAGCAAATTAAAGAGGCAGTTTATGCGGCAAATGAGATTCGTAAATAATTTAATTTTAATTTTAATTTATTAAAAATTGTATTAATTAATTAATTTTAATGTATTAAATCTCTACGAGGTATGATTTTTTTTCTACATTTTTTTCAACGTGTTAACATGAGAAATATTGAAAACAAATCATGTTTTCTTATTTCAGAAGGTTCGAAAATCATTCTTAATTTTTTCTTAAGCATTGTAGACTCGTTGTAGCACCAACTTTAAAGCTAATGAAAATAATTTTACAAAGTAGAAGTATATATATATTTCTCAATATATTTGTAAAATGATTCTTATAGAAAATTTCATAAGAAAATCGTTGGGGTGGATCGCACCCTTAAAGTACAATAAAGGTTAATAATATAGAGTAAACGAATACAATATATGTGACGAAATAAGATATATACTAGGACGTAGTGGGGCAAATATGTAATTTCAAATATCCATAAGAACGGATTTTCGAATTAGCCGAACTTGCCGAGAATGTTCTCAAAGGGCATCGAGGCGGAGAAAGACCACCACCACCCAATCAAAATCGGGAACCTCGCGGGCGTGCGGCGAGAGGCGGAAGAGGTGGTAGACGGGGCAGGGCGGCTAGAGGCGGCAGAGGGGCTAGAGGCGGTAGAGGGCCGAGAGGTGGAAGAGACGTCGAGAACCGCGACCACGCCGAGAACCTCGACCACGCCGAGAACCTCGACCACGTCGAGAACCTCGACCACGCCGAGAACCTGGACCACGCCGAGAACCTCGACCACGCCGAGAACCTCGACCACGCCGGAGTCGCAAACCGGCAGTGCTGGGGAGCAGACGTGCGACAGGTGCTCTTGTTCTTCTTTTCAAAAGAGTTCATCATCTAAACTAATCTGTGGAAGTATAAACAGACATTAACCGTGGAGTAGTAGTGCATAGCCTAGTGTAGTTTCGAATTCGGGAATCAGTGACGGTAATATTGGCAAAGACAATTTAAGTGATACGCGCAGAGGTCCGGGGCGATCGCCCGGCCTCTTGCAGGATAGGATGGCGGCACAGAGTGCGAAACGAGATAGAGGAAAGTTCTTCGCAAACTTTAAGAAGCGGCCTAAGACGAGATAGAAAAATCCCAAAACTTACTTCGGCAGGGTTAAATAAAATGTATAAGCAACTCTGTAAAGACGGAACCACCAAACAAGCAAGTAAGCTCCTAATCTCACAGTGGCGCGAAAACAGAGCGTCCCTTCAGCAAGCGCGTCAGCATCAACGTCGACAGCGGACGTGCCCGTCACACCGATGGGAAACTGGCAACAGCCAAAGTAGGTTGCCAGAAAACCCATACAGAAACAATGCGGGAAGGACGTAGCCTCACCAGGCAACAACAGCTTCGCGGCACTCTCCGATAACAGCGACGCTGAAGACGATCCGGCGAATGTGACAGTTACGCAGCGGCAAAGCAAGCCTATTAGGCCACCACCAATACATACCATGAACACTACATTCCCAGCAATCATAGCGCTCATGAACGAGAAGCTTATACCAAAAAATGCGTTCATTATTTCCCAAGCAGATCAATCGAACCACACGATCCTAATACGCAACTCGGAGCACTATGAGCCGATAATAAAAAGTCTCATCGAAGCGAAAATCGAATTCTGCACCTTCACACCAAAAAATAAAAAACCGAAATCGCTACTTATTAAAGGCATTATTAAAGGCAAGGTGACTTCACGGACGAGTACATCGAGAGGGAACTGATCGACCTGAAAGTACCCAACGTGCAAATAGTGATAGACCCGATTCTACTTTAATTAAAAAAATACGGACAAATACCATCACCTGGTGCAAATTTCTTGCGATAGTAAATCAGCTGAACTATTTAAAATCAGAACGTTAGCCTACCAGCGTGTTAAGTGGGAACATTTGAAACGGCCAACCATATTTCAGTGCAAAAATTGTCAGAGACTTGGTCATGCCAGCAGCAACTGCAAACTTGCCTACCGATGTGTCAAGTGTGCAGGAAACCATGGGCCTAAAACATGCCCCTTGGAAAAATCAGCGGACAAAGCAGAGCTTTGCTCAAGTAGAGCAGAGCTCAAGTGTGCAAACTGCGGTGAGGCAGGCCACCCGGCCTCATATAGAGGATGCCCTTTTCTCAAATGGGCAACTGGGTCCAAGAAGGAAAAAAACGCGCGCCGGCTGGGGAAGACCGAGCGCAAAATAGCAGCTATCAGCAAGACGGTACCACACGGACATGTCATATGCACAAGCAGTTAACCCCGCGCCGCCGAACCCGCGTTACCAGAGACAATTGTCAACACCACAACGCAGTGTTTACCATCAGCAGACGCCGCGCCTTAGTCAAGCTGAAAATCATATACACGACCGACCGGCCTGGGTCAACGAACTCAAAGCCGAGATGGCGGCGCTCATGGTCGAACAGCTGAGAACGATCAACATACAAGTTCAAGAAAACACAGCAAAGATCAGCTTCTTATTGTCATCGATGTACGGTATACAGGCAAACTGATATTTTTTTTAAATTTTTTTTTCTCGCGAATAACGTATAATGGCTCAAACAGCAACTCCTCCTACCCAGCTTATAATAGCGGCGATTAATATTAATTTAATTATCGGTAATGACCGTAGAATAGAGCTTTTGGATTTTGCCAACCGAAACCAATGCGACGTAATATTAGTTTCTGAGACGAAACTTAGCGATAGATTCAAACTTGAATTTAAAAACTATAATCTTATCCGCACTGATAGGCCAAACGCAAACGCGGGTGGAGGAACCGCTATTCTCGTGAAAAGAAATTTGGAATATAAAGCTAATACCTATCCCTCTTCGACAACAAACGAGATACTAGAATATACTATTATTAAGCTAACCACAGCAAATAGCATAAATCTTTTTATAGTCAGTGCATATGCTAATACGAATAACAGAATCCTCGTTATCAATGAACTGGACGAATTATTCGATAAATTAAAGCTGTGGAATAATAATAATTATTACATAATTGCCGGCGACCTCAACGCTAGGAAAAAAGACTGGGGAGACCGTGTAAATAACGATAGAGGTAGAAATTTCGCGATCTGGGAAAACAACAATGCTCTCCGTTATAGGCTAAGAGTTTACACTTCCAACGAAGCCACATATAGACCGGCGCATTCGTTTCTAGATATTTGTTTAGCGGACCTGAGACTCAACTTAAATAATAATGGTAGCTCTAAAATTAAAACACTGCCATATGACAGCGATCATAAAGCCATAACGTTCACCTTAAGCTTACAACGCGATAACTTCACCCAGCTCGACCCGCTCTCGCAAGGTCACAAATATAACTATAAAGCGACGAAATGGAATAGATTTACACGTAAAATGGGCGAAGCTTTTACTACGGATATACCGCATGATCGAAACCTTTCAATCGCGGAAATAGATCTAAACATTGCAGTAATTAACTCAACAATAATAAACACTGTGATGTCCGAGTGTTTGTATTAGAAGAAGACGTTTTATTATAGATACATTAAAAGTTTATTACTGAATTAATTAAAAGGTTACTTGGCGAGAGCATGTGGCTCGCCCGACGGCTAGGCGGAGAAGAAGGATGAGTTTCCGTTCCACATAGAGCTTCTAACCCCAGAGGGCAGCACAAACCATACATATGCGCATGACTTAACATAAGACGCTACTTCCGGCATTCAAATATACCACAAATACTATTGAAGCGACGGTACCAAAAATCAAGCCAAAAGATAGTGTCCAAAAATATCCCAGCACCTCCATTAAGCGACTGCAAAAAATGAAATCCTACTTGGTTACTCTGCTCCATAGTCTACATATCACAGATCCAACAAGTAGGTTAACAGTAACTAAAAATGCTATTGCTTCACTAGAATTAATTAAAGACGCACAGAGAACAGAACTCCGTAAGCTGTCCGAACGCCACTGGACCAATCTCCTCAAAAAAATCGACCACCGAAAGTCGGGCCAGTTTTTCCCGAAAATAAATAATTTACTGCGTACTAAAGGGAAGCTCAATATCGATAAACTGCAAATCGACCAAAATAAACGTGCCTTGCTGCAACGCAGTGGCTGCAATCTAAACCAAGCGCAGTTAGTCAATAGGCATTATATCTTTACATCTCCCGTGGACAAGCTAAACATAATTGGAGCTCATTATGAGTCAATTAACTCGCCAAGATACTTAAATATAGGCACGCGACATAAAGTCTTGGCCGATAATCATGCAAACCGAATAAAAGAAGAATATGCAGCAATAAGAAATAACCACGCAACACAACAAGTATTTTCGGAACAAAACTCAGCGGTTAACCCACTCCGTAATATCGACGAACCAAAAGTTTTCTGTAACCTCGAGCAGTTAGGGTTGATACTAAGAAAATTGCCAAACAAAACGTCTTGTGGGCTAGATGAAATCCCCACGATAGTGCTTAAACACCTTTCTAAGAACATCATCCGTGCAATAGCAATAATTTTTAATAATTGTATAAATAGCTACTATTTCCCGAAAAACTGGAAATGCGCGAAAGTTCTTCCGATCATTAAGAAAGGTAAAGATCCGACCGATCCGGCAAGTTACCGACCAATAAGCTTAACGCCAACAATTAGCAAAGTCTCCGAAATTGTCATTAACAATAGTATTGTGGCTTTCTGCAATGAAAACCACATAATACCCGACAATCAATTTGGTTTTAAGCACCGGCATTCTACAACTCACGCCATACATAAGTTAACCTCGGACATTAACACCAGTATACACGAAGGTAACTCAGTCGGAGCTGCCTTACTTGATCTCGAAAAGGCCTTCGACTCGGTCTGGATAAACGGATTACTGTATAAATTATATCGTAAACAATTCCCTAACTGGCTTATTTATATGATATGGGACATGATCTCCGAGAAAATGTTCAAGACCTGGAACGGTAGGGAAACCTCATCCACGGAATTTAACATAGAAGAAGGTCTACAGCAAGGAACTGTTAATTCCCCAATATTGTTCAATATATTCACGAGCGACGTTATCAATCTTTTCGGATTGAATAGTAATGGTTACGCATCTTCCCTTGCTTTTGCGGACGACCTAATCATCTATGTAACAGCCAAAATACCGACAATAATTCAAGAACCACTCGAGGTACTAGAAGAAAAAGTTAGCCAATACTACATGGCCTGGAACCTAAGAGTCAATCCTAGTAAATGCGAGACAATATTATTTCGAAAACCGCTCTTTCACCTCTCAAAAAACAAAAAGCTAGGATATAAGGACTTCCATATTCAGACCACGGTCCCTGGAACGCGTGATAAAGCAATAATACCGCATTAAAAAACTGTTAAATACCTAGGCCTACATATTGATTACCTGATTAGAGGAAACGTACACATACAAACGCAGTTAGAGAAAGCTTTAGCCGCAATCCGTATCAATAGCCGCATCTTTTATAATAAGCACCTAACAAAAAAAGCGAAAATAATACTGTACTTATTACTTATCCGCCCCATTCTTACATACGCAGCCCCTATCTGGTGGAATACGAATGTATCGATGATGGAAAAACTTTGTGCCTTTGAAAGAAAGTGCCTACGTGCTTGTCTAGGTTTATACCGATCAGCCCACACAGAATATAGGCTTAGAATAAGTAACCGGTTATTGTATGAAAAAGCGGAAATACCAAGAATTGATTGTTTTATCATAAAGCTCACACGAGACTATTTCAATAAGCTACCCGGCATCGATAACGAGATAACCAGACAACTACCAGTAATAGGTGAACCGAAAATAAATAATCAAAAACTTTTAGGATACCTTACACCTCAAGCGTTCATGTACTTCGATAAAAAAGGCCTAATCCAAAATGATAGGAATATTCCAATCCTATACCACTGGCGCCGTAACAAAGCCAATAAGAGGATCACGATCACGGAACGAGACTTTAATGATAATAGAGCAAACTTCACAGAATCTATGGACATACTGAAACGAGACTTCTTAAACTTCCACCGACTTGACGCACGCAAGTACTGGTGGCTGTCTCTAGACCAAACTGTGATCCGAGACCTCACTACGAGGTATCGTTTACTAGTCGCGCAACGAAACGAACAGGCGGTCCGCAGGCGGCGCCAGCCTGACCGCCCAGTACACTAAGGGATAAGCTAGATAATAGTCAAATGTAAATATGTATATATCCGTAGTTTTTAAGTCTAGTTTGTAAGGATTCCGCCAAATGTTACAGTTCAGGGGTTTTTTGAGTTATACCGTACTTTTTCCCCCAGCGCTAGTCGCCGACCGGAGCGACATTAATGAGAGTATTACGTTAATTCTATTGATACTTAGTGCGTACTAATAAATCAGCACAAATGCAGAGATGAATTAGGCTGCGAGCGCCTCCAGTAAGAGGACAATAGCCTCACACACCGTAGAAATAAGGAAGGGTATTTTTTGTGTTAATTTCTGCCCAAAAACGTATTATTATTGTTAAAAACTTAATGAAATAAACATTTTATAAAAAAAAAACCTCGACCACGCCGAGAATCTCGACCACGCCGAGAACCTCGACCACGCCGAGAACCTCGACCACGCCGAGAACCTCAACCACGCCGAGAATCTCGACCACGCCGAGAACCTCGATCACGCCGGGAACCTTGACCACGCCGAGAACCTTGACCACGCCGAGAACCTTGACCACGCCGAGAACCTTGACCCACCCCTTATAGATATTGCTGATAACAGTGACAGCGGTAAGCAATTTGTCTCGTTCATTCAATATAACAAGTAACGTGACTGAACTCACAAACTTGTACTTTGTGGCATCGTATGATAAGACTAAATAATATTCCACAAGCTCCCTAGATGGAGTTCAAGAAGTGGAACCACCACTACCTAGGCACAATGAAGCTGTGAATGCGAATAACGATAAATTATGTTCTATCACTAGTTTAAAAAGCTCTAGTACGAGGGTAATATTTGTATTTCAACATAGGTCAGGTAGCAGTGGTAGCTCAGGATCCAACAGGTAATGCAAATGGTGATTTATTGTGTAATAAATCACTGAGCGTTTAGTGAGTAATTTATTTATTATTTGCAGTTTCTAAAGCTAGAAAAAGAAATTTGCGGAAGAAAAGACGTCGGCAGCTGCTGGCGGATAACGGCATCAAAACTGGAAACTGGATTTAATATAATACAAATAACGTATGGGGCCATTCCACGGATAGCAGAACAGATTTTGGCAGAGGGTCCTCAAATCCGACGATATATGGGATCAAGTTGATATTTGAACCCTCGTGAGTCCCGATTACAAAAAAATGGCCCTCAAATTCAACGGGCGTCGAATTGGAGGACTCTTATCTAAAATCTGTCCCGATTCCCGTGGAATACCCTGTATGTAGCGTAATATGGTAAATATATTTTGCAACGTTGTTAATGTTATACTCGTATATGGAATTCATCCACATTCAGCATAGCTTCCTCAGTATGTTCCACCTTGTAAATAGTCCTCTCTATGAGGATATGAAAACTGAAATGAAAATGAAAATCATGGTTTTAAATATGTTTGCGAAATACCCCGCGCGTAATTCACGTACTGGCATTACGGCCTGCGCTTCGCATATTAAGGTAATGGTTTTCATCGATAACGAGATATGAGGAAAATGACGCGGAATCGCAAGCGAAACGTACGACCGAGTCAGATGGAGTATGTTTTCCCATGACCTTTATTTTTTTTATTTTCAATGGCATCAATAAAGCTTTTTCAGCAAAAAAAAACAATGAAACATCTTTTTTAATTTCAATCCCATACCTTATATTTCGCTGTAAATTTTACCAGGAATTTTCCAGTGTACACTTTTACCAACTGCCACTGCCGGTTACTTTTTAATAAGTATTTAATCACTATTACGATATACATGAGTACTTTTTTTCTATCCACAGCATTGAAATGTGTAGTGTGCCTTATCAACGACGTTACCCATACGTTGATTCCCTGTGGCCACAACATGTTCTGCAGTGATTGCACCGTCCATGTTTTTAATTTAATTGTTGTGGAGAGGGAAGACCCTCGTTGCCCGTTTTGTCGGACCCACATAGATTCATACATCAGAACTTACAGTGCGCCATAGTACAAGGTAAATTTTGTTTAAGTATGGTAAAAAATAGGATTTTGAGTTCAGTAGAACCTTGCAAATTCCGTCCTAATTTTTTTTGTCCGTCAACCAACGAGCCTCCTCTATGTTGACATCAGTTGATCCATTTTGGCTTCCTCATGTATTTATTATGTTTATTATTTATTATTTTTGCTTCCTCATAGAGGAAGCTTTGTTTTTATGAAAAAAAAAAATTTCGAGATTTTTATGTCAGGACACTTAGAATTGTCCAAAACGTCCAGAAAAGTGATCTAGAAAAAATGTCCGTATGTATGTATGTGTGTGTGTGTGTGTGTGTGTATACAACTCCGAAAATTAGAACGCCGATAACTCAAGAACGGTTTTGTATATTGCGCTCAAATTTGGCACACTAGTGTAGCAGCAGACGCTCTTCAACTGTAGCAATTTTTGACAAAATGTGTGCGAAAATTTCGATTTTATGCGGTTTTGAATTTTTTGAAAAAAGGACGTGGTCGCTCTAACTTTTGTAAAATTTAGTCTATTTTGCTAAATTGTTGGTTATAAGAGTAGGTGCACTCAATGCTGTTTGGTATTGAATTTGGCTCGAATCGGTAAAGTGGTTTAGATTTTATGGAATTTTGAATTTTTCAAAAAATTGACATTATCGCTCTATTGTAACTTTTGCAAAACTTGAAATAGCGAGCTCAAATTTTGTGTATAAATGAAACAATATTCAGCCATTATATATGTATAATTTAGTGACAAACGGTACAAAATTTGTGATTTTATGAAATGTTAAATTATTTTTAATAATATACGTTATCATATTTAGAGGGATTGGATGGAGCGAGCGTGGCAGGTGGACGTGTCTCGCGGAAGGCTCTAAGGATTGTTGAGAGAAAAAGCGGAGAGTTGCCGTATGCAGAGTGAAAAGTAGTAGAAAAGGTGGAAGAGGTGGTGTGTTTTGCGTACGAGTGTGGGTGTCGTAGGAAATAAAGTGTAAGTGATTGACTGAGTGTTTTACCGAAGTGCAGAGTATTGGAGGTTAAACACGGGAGACATTGAAGAAGCGAAAAAAGGCGTGTAACCAGCTGTTCGCTCTCCGAAGCGCCCTGCGTGCGCTATCTCTGAGTTCGATCGCAAGCGCGGATCTATTTATCGACCGCGTTGTCGATTGGGTTCCGCGGCACCTGCGAGTGCGCTGTTAGCGGTTAGTGGCACCTCGCGACGAATTTCACGTGACTCGTCCCAGTCGCAAGACGACACGCGGTCTGTCCATAAATCGCGTTCCTACGCTCTTTCTCAAGTGCGTGAAATTCTGTCGGGAGGTAAGTACGGTGTTTCTTGTTAAGACTCTTTATCCAACCTGTATATTTTACCGTCGCAAAATTGTAATATAACCATTCGCCGTCCACAGACTGCGACTGGGCCCGGTAAAACGGTGCTAGAATAAAAAAGAATAGAGATTATTAAGGGAAGCATTGTGGAATTTTCGCGGCCACGTGCCCGGCTTTCTGGGGATTGTGACGCCATCCAGATATTCGAGCCGGCAAACAAGGAAGCCGTCATAGGCAATAACGACCATCCACGAACACCGTCAGAATTTTCCCCCGTTTCGTTGAAAATATCGAGGACTCCGTCTATTAGATCTACGGAATATTACTTCCGGTGTAAACAATGACGACCTTCAGCCTCGCCGAGTCGAGTATCGGATAAGTGTTTGAACCATTGTATTTTCCCTAAGTGAAGAGTAACTTTATGTTATACACCGTACGGTACACCACAATATCGTATACCGGGTGTCGAAATATTTCCGTTTCTGTATATATTCTCGCTCAAAGCTCGATCAACTTTTAAGACTGATTCGAAGAAGTGACCCTGTTCCAACGGTTGGTCACCACATTTATACCGATTATTCAGCGTCTCATTTGTGAATGTCAACACCGTGCTTTCGAGTTCGTGTCGGAGTGATTTGTTTACACGCAGACTGCCAAAGTTAGTTGTTACGGGGGTTTACCCCATAAATTCGAGTTACGCGATATATTGGTATGTTCGTTTCGTTTCGATTAACTCGGGGAATCATTGTCGGTGGTGCGATTTTCGCGAGTAGTATATAAAAGAAAAATCCCCTCTTTCCCCCGATTTATTTCCCAGACGGGAACTTATAGGAATATTACCGCATTTATTGTAGTATTCCTCAAATGTGATTTAAACCGAGTCCAAGTTATTTAGGATATGGGATCATCGGGTCAAGCTCTCGCGAAGTCAATAGTGGCCGTTTTTATTTACTTTCTTTTGTTTCTATTTTGTTTCCACGATTGATTTCGCGACGTTTGGGGACTCCGACGGAGGCGATCCTATAAAATAATTTCGAGTCATTTCCCATGCTCAATAGTCAATGAGGTGGTAACCATAAATCACATTATTCCAAATTTTCTTCGTTAGTATTTTCGGTTAACTTCCAAATATATTCCGGTGTGTGAGTTATTTATAACGGATTTCAGTGTTCATTCATGGTCGCGTCAAGGCTCATTACACTCGTTTTAATCCATCAATTACATCGTGATCGCCCCGGTTATATATATTTTTTTCTACTTTTGAGAACCACTAGACTGTGGACTACGACGTAATATTGTTCTTGGCCTCCTTCTTTGGGTTAATCGTTCATTCATTTCTAAAGAATCTGGGGATAAACCCACCGATTTTACCTTAGTCAATTCATGGAATTGGTGTAGATTGCTACCTCATTTCAGGAAATACGGGGATAACCGTTTGTATTCAGTATTGATATTTTGGAATCATTTCGCTCGAGCTCAGTCCGCGAAATATCTATCCGATCAAATCCTTCTGGGTAATATTCTTCGGCGGCATTATTAGTATTACTATTCTTATTATATTTTGTGTATTATTATTCTTCGCACTGTACCGTGTGGGTTTGTACCTCGGTGTCGAATAGGCCCGAGCATTATTTACGCCGCCGTGCGTTTACGCGGGGGACGTCGCGTAGGCACGTCCACCACTCGACTTCGTATTTTTGATTTATATGTAATTGATAATGATTTCTTGTGTATACTAGTATGCGACTATTGGTTGATTTCCTGTGATATATGTGCGCCATTGGCGTCCCGCTTTAATTTAAGAGAAACATGCGATTAAATCGAATTTCAACCATTAATTCCGAGAGTTGATCATTGATCCCCGCTGAATGCGATCGATGCCCATCAAGGCCCCTGATTTTCTCATGATCCCATTTTGAGTTCATAGGTTCCATACCGAATTACGTTTGTGTTGGGATTTATTCTAGGGTGTATTAACAGAAGCACTAACGGAACCACTACATCTAGCTGATCTGGGATCCAATCATATATTAAAGTTTCATTTTAAGTAAAGTTCAGGATCTACGATCCCATTCGTAAGAACCCTAGAATCTTACAGGCGGGAAAGAGGTAGAGAAAGCGGAAGTGGAGGATGGGAAAAACGCCGGGGTGTTGGAAGTAGACGCATGGGTCACAGATGGCGCCTCGGAGGATGGACATGCGGAATTACCAACAAAAAGGGGCAGGGGAAAGCCGAAAAAGCAGGTTGGAAATAGTGCAAAGAAAGTCGTTGGCAAAATGGATCGACACCTGTCAAAAGACGGGAAGTTATATGGAGATGAGGGGTTCGTTACAAAAAGTAAGCTGCGACACACACCGATCAAAAAGATTCTCGGCAAAGGTGGGGAAAAGGTCGGAGGCATAGTGGAAAAAGGAACAGATGTTGAGAATGGGTATTTACAAATCCTCGGCAGCGAGGTCTATGAATCCGTGGGTACTGACGCGGGATCGGAAAAAGGGCAAAATGAACGGGTATCGTTTTTACCGATCGGTGAGATATCTGTATCGTTGACGCAGACGAGAGATGGGGTGAGTTTGAAGAAAGGGAGTCACGATGAGAAAGGCCGAGAAAGTGAAGATGAAGGTGTTCACGACACGTGCGAGTGGGTGGAGGTGAACAAAGATGGAGGAGAAGTGGGGACTGTTGAAAGACTTGATGACAGTGTTTCCGGTTTCAGTGACAGAGAAGAGGCAGAGAGTGTGCTTGGAGGGCATTGGTTTGTCGAAATTCGGAAAGCAGAAACAAGGCTGAGAGGAGAGCTGGGGTGTCAGCTAAAAGATTGTGAAAAAAGGATGAAATTGGGGTGGAAAGAGGAGATAAAAAGAATCAATGAGGAAAGTGAAAGGCAGATGAAACTATGGTTTAGAGAAGAGGCGATCAAAATACAGGAGGAGTGCGCGATGGAAAATGATGAGCTATGTGAAAAGTGTGAGTTGACCCGAAAGGAGATGCGTGATCTGCAAAGAGAGATGGGAGAATTAAGAGAAAGCGCAGACCAAGAGAAAAAAAGATGGGAAGAAGAACGTCGTAGGCTTATGAGCATTATTAATGGAAGAGAAATGAATAAAGAAAGAAAGGAACTGGAGGAGACGAAGAAGCAGGTCACAACGAGGGGAGGAAACTGCAGTCTAGATGAAATTAGCGAGGTATCATTCGGATCACCAGTGGAAAAAGCAAAGGAAGTCAGAAGAAAGTTTTCGAGAGAGAAAGAAAATTTGAAGCAA
Source organism: Ephialtes manifestator (assembly GCA_963970395.1). Classification (NCBI taxonomy): domain Eukaryota; kingdom Metazoa; phylum Arthropoda; class Insecta; order Hymenoptera; family Ichneumonidae; genus Ephialtes; species Ephialtes manifestator. The sequence continues at coordinate 9,201,413 of OZ019973.1, forward strand.
ATAAGGGAGAAGAAGCCAAGGCCGTTAAACGAACTGGATTTAAAGGTAGAGAAAGGAAAGAGAGAGTACCCTAGCAAGTTGTGTCACCGCAATTTTACCGCAATTAACCCCTAGTTCACCAAAAAACGACTGACGTCGTTTTGTGCAAAAATGTTACGGCAAATCACTGCAAAACGACCGATATTGTTTCATACTCGAACGGTCGTTTTCCGGCCAGGTGACGAAAAAAACGACTGCAAAACGACCGACCTTATTTCATGCTTGATCAGTCGTTTTACGTTTAACGACCGAAAAACGACTGCAAAACGACCGATCTTTTTTCATTTTTAAATATTAATTAAATATTATTAAATTAATAAATGCACGGAACAAGAAAATATGTGCGTGCTCCTGAAATATCGTATTTGGAGGAAAAAAAAAAATTAGTCACGTCTGTAGGTCTCGAACCTGCAACCTTCGGATTACTAGCCAAGTGCTCTGCCTGCTCGGCCACTCAGTTCGTTAATACATGTTAAACGCATGTTCCATATAAGTTATTCGCCGAAACGTATGGTAGCTTATGAGGAACGTGTGTTGATTATACTTTAACGAACTGAGTAGCCGAGCAGGCAGAGTACTCGACTGGTAGTCCGAAGGTTGCAAGTTCGAGACCTATCAGCGACACCATTTTTTTTTTTTTTTTTTTTTTAATGAAAAAAGATCGGTCGTTTTGCAGTCGTTAAACGTAAAACGACTGATCGAACATGAAATGAGGTCGGTCGTTTTGCAGTCGTTTTTTCGTCAACTAGCCGGAAAACGACCGATCGAGTATGAAATAATATCGGTCGTTTTGCAGTGATTTGCCGTAACATTTTTGCACAAAACGACGTCAGTCGTTTTTGCGGTTGTTTATCGGTGGCACGACTTGCTAGGGTACCGGAAAAACAATATAAGTATATATTTTCCAGAAGCGAAAGGAAACTCAAAAGACACGATAATGGCCGTGATTGATGAAAAATGTGAATAAGATATCAGAAGAAAAACAATGAAGAAGTATGAGAGGGAAGGCTTGGTGGTAGTAAGATACAAGGATTGGAACGAAAAGCAGGAGATAATGAGCAGAAGGGCAGAATTGAAGGGGCCGGACATCTGGGTGAAGAACGATTGGACTAAAAGAGAAAAAGGAGTTCAAAAATGGCTGTGGGAGATTGCGGAGAATGAAAAGAGACTCGGGAGAGGGGCGGAAGTAAGCTACATGAAGATAAACTTCGGAGATGGATGGTGGAGATGGAACGACCGAACGGGCAGCATTGAACTTCAGAAGTATGAGCGGAGAGAGGAGCGATCGTTTCGGGATGAGCAACAGCCCTTTCGAGGTAGAAGATCGCAAGGAAGAAGCGAAAAACAAGGAAAAAAAAGAGAAGAGGAAAGAATCGACTAAGAAGACGTTAGGAGAAAGAGTCAACAAAGATAGTGAAAAATCTGAGTTTAAAGTAATTTTGTGGAATGTTGCGGGAATATTTAAAATAGGAGAAGGGTGGGAATACTTGGAAAAGGTTGATATTGTCGTGTTGCAAGAAACATGGATTGAAAAGAAAAATGAATGTGAAGGTGTGCAAAGTATGAGTCCGAAATTCAGTTGGAACTTTAAAGCTGCGATCAAAGAAAAGGGGATAAAAAAGGAAGAGCTAAAGAGGGGGACAAGCAATCGGTGTAAAGAAGGAATGGGAAGCATTGTGGGATATAAAGGAGTGGGAGTGTGGGTTCATTTTGTGCAATTGCAAGTTAAGGGAAAATGTGGCTATAATAACAATATATAACAACGTTGGGATGGCGAAGATTGAAAAAGAACTAAGAGAAATAATATTAGAGGAAGCCTGTAAATATAAAAAAGTTATGATTGTGGGAGATATGAATGCGAGGTTTGGAAATGAGCAAGCGATGATCGTGGAAGAACTAGATGATGGGGACTACGAAGTAAGAAATTCTCAAGATATGTTGTTAAATTCGGAAGGGAAAAGGTTGCTGAAGTTGTGTGAGGAATTGGGGTTGAAAGTGTTAAATGGGAGAACGAAGGGGGATAGAGAAGGCAGAGTGACCTTTGTTGGTGGTGGAGAAGAATGTTGCGGATCGGTATTAGATTATGTTATTGAGGAATTTACAATGAAAGAATTGGATGCATCTTTGAGGGATATGAAGAATGGAAAAGCGGCAGGAGAAGATGGTATTGGAGTAGAGTTTCTAAAAGTACTGCCGAATGCGCAAAGGGAAAAGCTGAGAGATGCGATAAATAGGATTTGGAAGAAAGGAATATTGCCAAAAGGATGGGAAACGGCGACGATTGCACCAATCTATAAAGAAGGGGAGAAGGAAAAGGCGGAAAATTATAGAGGAATATCATTACTGGATGTAGGATATAAAGTCCTAACAAAAATGATGACGGTAAGGTTAAGTCGATGGATAGAGAAAAATGATAAACTAAAGGAGAGTCAGGCGGGATTCAGGAAGGAAAGAGGGAGAAGGGATCAAATATTTACATTAAATGCGGTGATAAACAAGAAGTTGAAAGAGAAAGGAGGAAAACTATATGTTGCGTTCGTAGATTTTAAGGCTGCGTTTGACAGGGTGAATAGAGAAAAATTGATCATAAAATTAAAACAAAAAGGAATCAAGGGCAGAATGTTGGAAATGATAAGAGGAATATATAAGGAAACGAAAGCGGAAGTGCAAGTTAGTGGAAAAATTACGGAAAACTTCAGAACAATGAGGGGGGTAAGACAAGGGTGTGCGTTGAGTGGAGTCCTGTTTGATTTATATATAGATGACCTGGAAGATAAGTGGGAAAGGAAAAATGAAGCAGGAGTGGTGATAGGGAAGGAGAAAATCTTCGCTATAAAATATGCGGATGATGTGGCAGCAATGGCGGAGACGGCTGAAGGGCTGAGAAGCATTTTGAAAGAGCTGGAAAACTGGGCAGGAAAAAATATGATGGAAGTTAATGTTAAGAAAACGAAAATAATGATATTCAAAAATGGAGGAAGGAATAACAAGGAGGAAAAATGGGATTTTAAGGGAGCAAAGATTCAGGTAGTTAAAAATTCCAAATACTTAGGATATTGGTTTACAAGCAAAAATTCAATTGGGGTGCATGGAAGAAAAACTGCGGGTAAAGCACAGAAAGCGATGAATGCAGTATGGGGCGTGTGGAGGAGAGCAGGAAGAGACATAATGGAGGAGAGGCTTTACTTATTGAACTCTATAGTAAGAGCAGGTGCTATGTATGGGGTAGAAATATGGGGATGGGGAGATATAGGAATTTTTGAAAGAATCCAGAGTAGGTTTTGCAAGATGGCGTTAGGACTAAAAGGAACAACACCAAATTACATATGGAGGAGAGAGCTGGGTGTACCCACTATAAAATATGTGATAAGAGAAAGGGCATTGAGATACATTATGGAAGTAATAAGAATGGTAGAAAAAGATGGCCAAAAATATGTCTGATGGAGGAGATAAGGGCAATTTCAAACAATAAACCGTCGAAGTGGGGAAAGAATTTAAAAGCTGTATTAGAAGACATGGGTATACAAGATGTAATAGAGATGATCAGGGAACAGAGTAAGGTGGAACAAATTGAAATCAGAATAAAGGCGGGACTAGAAAACTTAAAAAATGAAACGTTGAAGAAAGAGTGGGAGAAAATTGAGGTATCAACTTACAATAGCAGATATAAACTTATTGTGGAGAATGATTGCATGCCGTGGAGATATTGGGCGGAAGAAAAAGTAAAGAGCAAAGAAAAAGAAATGTCGGCTAGAATAAGAAGTCGAAATATAGGCAGAGCGGGCAAGAAGGGCATGAGTGACTGGATGTGTAGAATATGTGATGAACAAGAAGAGACTGTGGAACATTTATTGATGTGTAGAAAAAGCAGAGAGTTAGTGAAGGAAAATACAAGAAAAGGAGTGGATGAGTTGATGAAAAATATTGACGAGGGGGCGATTGTCGGAGAAGTAATAAAAATGTTAAGGGGAAAAATTCAAAAGGAAATATGTGCGTATTTCAGGGAAATTGAAGAGGTATGGATTAAAAGAAGTATGGAATGAGAGTTGGAGAGAATAGAGGAATGAGTGGGAAAGCGTGAGAGGGAGATGACGCAGATGTAAGGTTTAGAATTAAGAATAGAAAAGAGATCATAAGAAATGTTAACGTTATACGAGATTTTATAAGCTTTGTAAAAAACTGTTAAAAAGTTATGCAAATAAAACTATCTGCTACGTTATCACATTTAGTTTCGAAAACGCTCTAATAATAACGAAATATCGAAATAGCGAAATAGAAAAAGCGAATGCACAACATGTTTATTTATCTAATTTAAAAAAGGATGCAAACTAGAACCTTGCACATTGTTTCCTCATTATTTTTCGCTTTTTACAAAACTTCCTCTATGAGGAACCCAAAATTGAATAACATACTTTTTTGCTTCCTCAGAGAGGAAGCTTTGTAAAAAGCGAAAAATAATGAGGAAGCAATGTGCAAGGTTTTACTTTTTATGTAACTATATCATAATCTACCAATCATCGCCAATAAAATTTGGGCTTGTTTGCCCAAGTTTTGTAAAAATTAATGAATCAACGTCAATGTTTCGAAAAATTGAAATCCTCGTAACATTTGAACCCCCTTTTCGATTTCAGCCGAATTCAACATCTATAAAGATTGAATCAACTGTTGTAATACATACTACGCACCCTCGCAATCGTTCAGTTCATAAATTTGATTAAAAATCATAAAAATAGAAACGGCGTAATTGCTTCACTTGTGTTCCAAATTTCAACTTAATCGATCCAACAAACACGCACACGCACACAATATTTTTCTTTTTCTCCGGTCATACAGGATTCAAGTCAGAAAGGGTCGTTCCTTTTTCGATCTGTGCATGCAGGATCACAAGCCCCAGGACCTCTCCTCCAATCCTATTCTCCTCCGCACAGGAAAGAACAGAATCTACAAATCAACTTTCAAGGATCAGGTAATCCACGTTTTTCTCCTTTTTTAATTCGAAAGATCGAATAGGTACGTATAGGTCGACTGTTGAGTTGCCTAGGGTAGGATGAAATAAAATTGCAAATGAGATTTAACCGATGATGAAAACGCGGTAATTTATTCTATAATAATTTTCTCGAATGTTCGACGAGAGGAGTACACAGTTTTTCTCTCTCTCTCGCTCGACTCGCTCGCTCCGCTCACGGAGTCAGACTGCTTGTCGCCTCGACTCTCCTCCAGCCTCTCCCACACGCTCGAGTGGCGTCGCCACTGGCGTCCTTTGGTAACGCTCGGGCACCGTCGACTCGACTCGACGCTCGGGTATCCTCGGCGGTGTTCGGCTTGCTCGTGACTAAATGCGACGACTGTCTATCCTCAACATCGACATATACGTCCGGCGCTGGGAAAAGAACCGAACACCGACTGTACCGGCACAGTTTTTCCGCAGTTTTCCTGGGTCCTTGCCCACATGCGATGTGGGGAGAGGGGAGTCGGCTGCGACCGCAGGGAAGGTTGGGTTAGATAGAATTGAACAAAGGAAGGGGATCGTAAAAGTGAGAACGTCCCATACGCTGAAAACAATTAATTTAAAAAAAAATACCAAGCATAGTAATATTTATGTTATTCAATTCGTCTTCCACTCGGTTTGCTTTTACATAAAAGCTTAAAAGAATTCCACTGTTCCAATAAAAATGTACTTTTCTAGTTGATTACTAATAATAGTAATATAATTCACGTTCATTTATTTTACTGCAGTGTCAATGATAATTATAAAGAAATTGAGTTTGAGATACAGAATGTCGTATCTTAGCATCATCATGAGAGTTTCTCATAGATGTATGGTACCCAGTTGATGGTAAATATCAAATATCATATTGTTAATATTACTCTCATATGGTATTCATATGAATATATTGATATATATCAATAAAAAAGGCTGCACAGTTAAACCTTGCACATAGCTTCCTCTTTATTGTCCACCTTATAAATAGGCCACGCTACTAGTGTATGAAAAGTGAAGTGAAAATAAAAATTTGGTTTTTTAATATGTTTGCTAAATATCCCGCGTGTAACACACGTAATGACATCACGATCTGGTAGATATCTCTTATAAACGTAATGGTATTTTCCGACAACGAGATGAAAGGAGAATATCGCGGAATCGCAAGCGAAACGTATGATCGAGTTGGTCCGAGACTGAAAACCGAGCGACGATAAGTGAATGCCGCTAGATTATTTATATCGAGTGTGAAATGTAAATTTGAAATGACCATAAATTCCTTCTTTGAAGGACACCATGCGATAAGGGCAAAAATTGCAATATATAATACTGATTCGGCAATCGCGTTTAAGGTAGTTCTGCCGGTACGCCGGAGTCATAATTCTCAGAGTCTATATGACATTAAAAAATAATCATACGCATCGCTTTGAGTGCCTTAATAATAATATCAAAAATAATCGAGAATCCTTCGAAATTGTCGTAATCAAATTAAAACGATTATTTGTAAATAGTTGATATGTTTAGTGCGGATTTGACTTCATTTTTACGATAATTAGGTTAGGAAACGTCATTTGGACCGGTATCGTGCACTTCGACCTTGGTTCAATTAAACATTATTCCGGAGACTTCACCTTTTTTCATGATGCATCAATTCCTGAATAACTTCCGAATCCGTAGTACTTTTTATTTTTTCTCTATCTTTGATCTAAGTATGTTAATTTTCGATTTAAAGATCAATTTTTCCAGCCCTCCCGTAAGTGCCGTGTAAAAATATCGATTTTCAAGTTTTAATTGTTCGTTCAAATACTCGGTAAAAGCCTTCAAGATTTTGTGTAAGGAAAATTGAATAACTAAATTACAACATGTCAAAAATTCATGCATATGAGTTTGGATTGCCTTCACGACAGAACTACCTTAAATACGTTGTATACGTGCAGTAAAACACAGTCCTAAGGCATCGTCAGCTAGCATGGTGCTTTTGCACGCTTTTTCTGATCACGCACTGAAAAAAATGAGTAGATGTGATTACTAACCATTGGTTGGAGCTACCGATACGATCGTAAGCTTTACCAACACTATGGTAGCTCCAAGCAATCATTGGTAATCACAACTACTCATTTTTCTCAATGCGGATGTGTACAATTCTATTTAAACTAGGTTTAACGATAAAAACATAATTTCCACCTTAATAGTATTTATAACTATTTTTTAGTTATAAATACTATTAAGGTGGAATTAATAAGCAAAATAAACAGTAAATTTAGTCTTTAAATCGCCACCATGCGATAAGGTAAAAAATTTAAATAGGTTTAAATAGGTTGTATGCGTGCAGTAAAATCACAGTCTTACATACAGGTCTTGCATCTCTGGCAAATTTCAATGGTGGGGGTGACTCGGATATGTAAGCAATTTTTAGTTGTTCGCATCGCCTAGACGTGTCGCTGCTATCGACTGCGCCTTGGCGACATAACCTGCCAATTTCGTATTTAACAGCGTCTCTCTGCTCACTGGGTTCTGCTCTTCTCGTCGGCGTCGTTTGCACAATTATATCGGAATCTCTTTTAGTAATTAGTTTAGTAATTAGTGTTTAGCATTTAGAGTTTTTTTATAAATCTGTGAAAAATGGGAAGATCGTGCATCGTATGCAAGTCGAGTTATAAGAACACGATCAATAATTCGCTGTTCAAAGTGCCGGCTGACTCCGCAATGATAAAACTGTGGCAAGCTGCAATACCTGGTGAAATAGAGTTAAATACGTCTCATTTCATTTGTAAAACGCATTTCGACACTAAGTACGTGCTCACAAAGTATGACAAACGGGATGCGAACGGCAAAATCATTGCTGAAGTAAGTGATTCTCAGGAGATTCCTTCGCTACATGTCAAATTTGATTTTTATGTTAATTTTTGTTCTAAATAAATAATATTTATATTTTTAGGTGCCATTTAAACATCCTCGGCTAGATACATCTGTTATTCCAACAATATTTGATGCCAATACATCGAATGAATCTTTGGCAGTGGCTTCAATTGCAGAGTATGCAACGGATTCAACGCCAATTTACCAAGAGACGCTTAACAACAATATGGGTGATCAATCAGAAATCACAGGTAATGTGCCTTTCAAATTCTCCTTCAATCGCATGGTTGCTATAATGTTAATCAAATCAATTTTTTCCATTATTAGCTGCAGACAATGTCTCCGTAGAAAGGCCACATCTTACTTCTGCAAGTGAACTGATATGCAGTGAAACGAGAATTTCTCTGGAAGTTCAACAGAGCTCCGAAACCTTAGCACCATCAGGATTTTATACGTCAACCGTGATAGTCAACGAGGGTAAGATAAGAATTATCGGAGTTCTGCATTGACAAAATGCTTTTTGTTTTCTGTTGACAAGATTCATGTTTGTACACGCATATTCACGAGGAGAGAAATCACAAATATGCCAATATAAGAATACAAGCAGTCGGTGGTGCAAACTTTGTTGATTAAAAAAAAATGTATTACAGGTAATACCGACCGTGTGGGTAATGTGGAAGATCAGCAAAACTGCTCGGCTGTCATTCCTAGATCGTGGAGTGCTGGAGAATTGCCTGGCAAAAGTCTCTTGTTCTCGAGTGCTCGAACATGCGCGAAACATTCCTCCCAAATCAACGTATTCGATTTAACGTTGGACGAAGTTCTCGAGACGTACCACTTCACATTTCCATGCGAAGAGCACGCATCCTCGACTTTATCCTTCGCGCTAGTTTACTATATTCGTTTGAGAATGCGGCAACATACGCATCAAGAAAATGTAAAGTTAACGAAAAAATTCGTTGTAAATAAAAAAACTGTCGAAACTTACAAATCAATAAAGTTTTACAGGTAATAATCGTAAATATTGTAACAGTGTTATTTGATTCGCATACCCGTAATGTGAAAAATTATTTCGAATTAATAGAGCGCTTACGCCGTTCACGTGATGTGCTACCTGCACTGTTAAAAATGTTTTGAAAATTAATATATGGATTGGAAGTTCTTTTGCAGATACGGTGTATTAAATTTCATCTATCATACAGATATGTTGTAAAATTCCTATCATTATATTATAAACACAAATTTTATGAAGTGTTTAGTATACTGTATATTAATTTTACAACAATTTTTTTATGTATTAATTAATATTAGTATATTAAATTTAATATACGTGTATCCGCAAAAAAACTTCCAATACTTTATATTTATTTTCATACAAAAATTTCTAGCAGTGTGTGCTACACTGACTGAACTGCCGTGAGTGCGAGAGAGATAACGCCATTCAGAAAAAACAGTTTATCTCTCTCACATGGAGGAGCACACGATAGCTGCGCCTCTTTCGGTCGAACTTCGAGAAGCGAGTCACCCCCCACCATAGGAGTTTCAAAACATGTATGTAAGACCGTGAGTAAAATGCAGTCCGAGGGCATCGTCTGCTGTGCCTCCAGCGGGTAGCTATTGGGTTGCCGAATACGCATCTCACTCGCCGTTCAGCATGGCCTCACCCGACATAAGTTGGCCCAAAGCGGTGAAAATATACCATTATTCGCCCTGACACATCGGCGAGCGAATAAAGATTTATACCGAAAAAGACGAATGCGAAGCCACGCTGTAATGGAAGACTTAATATAATAAACATCCCTCTTGAATTACAATCTACTCCGTTTTATAAATTTTCGGGAACCGTTTGAATTAAGCGCGTCGATTGCAAATCTCATCAAAATCCCATTCCGTCCCCGAACGTTCTTGCTCCTGACTTATCCGTGTTGTTTGACAGATAACTTACCTACAGTCAAAGTACGTGGCAGTCGGTAACGCAAATTCCTATTTTCTTCAGCGGTACCTATAATTATCGGACGATGTCACTAAACGTCAAGTCTAGAGCGTTTGAACTCCATCAGGGCCGAAACGCATTTTGCAAATTAGGGCCCCTATTGCGAAGAAACTTTGTAACTACACAATAAACAACAAATAAATGTTTAAGAGAATGTGATACACCGGTGAGAATTTCTTCGCCCAATGTTAAACGTCTATAGGTCTGTCTCTCTCGCACATAGCTCTGTCTCTCTAGCACTATTTTTCTTTTAATTCTCACGAAAAAACGACTGAATCGACTGAGGAGCCAGAAGCTTAACCGAATTCTACGATACTTCCGCGTATTCCCTCAAAATGCAAGCCTAATCTGTGTTGTTTTTTGAGAGAAAACAGCTTTCGAAAATTTGAGGAGTGGTGGGGGAAGTACCACTGCCTCTTAAGGACCGTTTTTATTATACGATATATGTTAATATAAATTAGAATAATTTTTCGTTTAAAAGCTCGCAGTTAATTGTTAAAAACTGAAAGTATTATATAAACTGAGTTCAGTATTCTAGCATGCTAGCTTGATATCCAAAAATGAATGGAAAAATCTATTTTATTTCTTTTTTTCATATTTCAGGTAAAGTATCAGAATCAGTGGATATTTTGTATTGGATTTCAATACCAAACACTGAACTGAAGTGACTGAACAAGCATGACTGCTCAGCTCAATTTTTTAACTTTAAGTTTATAATAACCTAATAAAACATGTATCGTATATTAAAAAAAAGTGTAATTCATGAAATAAATAAACACGAAGTAGTTTTGGTGTTGAAATCCAATACAAAATATCCACTGATTCTGATACTTTACCTGAAATATGAAAAAAAGAAATAAAATAGATTTTTCCATTCATTTTTGGATATCAAGCTAGCATGCTAGAATACTGAACTCAGTTTATATAATACTTTCAGTTTTTAACAATTAACTGCGAGCTTTCAAGCCACGAAAAATTATTCTAATTTATATCAACATATATCGTATAATAAAAACTGTCCTTAAGGGGAGGGAGTCAGGTCAAAAAAATTGATTTTGGAAATTCAATATCATCCAAATGCTATTGCATATAAAAATGCCCAATGCGCTATATTGTTTGTGCTCGATGAAAGAATTTTTTACTGTCGTCTAACTTGCATATGCTTTTCAATATTATCTTAAGCAAAGTTCTTAGGTTTTCCATTCTGCGCATGATTCAGATCAATCTACTAGGCAGATTGGAATCATTGACGTCTCATTTTCTTCTTCATGAAAAGATACACCGGCTAAATGGAGCAAACTATTTTTTTTCATTCTGAAAGCAAAGTTAATCACTGATTTAGAAAATAGCATAAAATTTATTTATTAATAATTATGTTTCTTAAAAAATATTACATTTTATTAACATTTGCTCCATTTAGCCGGTGTACCCTAGCAGATCGAACAACCCAAAAAAAACCGTATTTCCAACCCGGTCGAATTGAGCCACAAATCCAACCGATAATTCTTGTCAATCCAACCGAAAAACCAACCGTGCTTTCAAAAGCTCGCAGCTTGCGAATAGGTTGGTTCTCGGGTTGTTGAGACACAAGTCCAACCGGAATTCCAACCGTCGCAAGAAGCATCGCTCGGTTGGTCTCAGGATTGTGCCAGGTTTTGCCAACCCGAAAACCTGCGCAAAAAGCAGCTACCGGTTGGTCCCTGGGTTTGCACAACCCAGGTCCAACCGGATTTGTTAGCAGTTCAAGCCACACTTAGAATTCACGGTCCTGAAATTCATCGTGCCATGATTTCTTTCAGTAATCGTGGGTAAAATCACGATCCTGCTGAGAATTTTCTTGTACCCTAGCGTATATTCTACGCTACGGTATAAACAACAGTAAAAACGACCCACGTCGATAAATGGGCGAACGGCGTTTTACGATAGCTTGTACTTATACATGGAACGACGAACAATCACTTGCGAGAAACGTTTCGGGTCATTCGCCATCTAGCGGAGCTAAGCCGGGTTTCCGCGTGACAAAAGGAAGGGGGTCCACCTCTTCACCATCGCCGACGCACGTGCACCCGAAGTTAGACCGCTAGATGGCGAATGAGCCAAAAAGTTTCTCGCAAGTGATTGTTTGCCGTTCCATGTATAAGTACAGGCTATCGTAAGTCACCTTACGCCCATATACCGACGTGGATCATTTTTATTGTCGGTTATACCCTAGCCTACAACATACGTTAGGGTATAGAAACACTCCCAACAGGACCGTGATTTCGACAATGATAATTAAAAAATATCACGCCACGACGAATTTCAGGACCGCGAATTCTAAGTGTGGCTTGAACTGCTAAAATACCAGGTTAGACCTGGGTTTGCACAACCCAGAGACCAACCAGTCGATGCTACTTGTCACAATTGCAATTCGGTGGTTGGTGGTGGTTGCGACGGTTGGAATTCCGGTTGGACCTGAGTTTGCACAACCCAGAGACCAACCGGTCGCTGCTTCTTGCGCCGGTTGGTATTCTGGTTGGACTTGAGTCTCAACAACCCGTGGACCAACCTATTCACAAGCTGCGAGCTTTTGAAAGCTCGGTTGGTTTTTCGGTTGGATTGACAAGAATTATCGGTTGGTTTTGTGGCTCATTCCGACCGGGTTAGAAACACGGTTTTTTTTGGGTTTTCGCGGTTGTTTTCACGGTTGTTCGATCTGCTAGGGTATCTGTTCATGAAGAAGAAAATGAGACGTCAACCATTCCAATCTGCCTAGTAGTTTGATCTGAATCATGCGCAGAATGGAAAACCTAAGATCTTTGCTTAAGATAATATTTAAAAGCATATGCAAGTCAGACGACAGTAAAAAATCCTTTAATCGAGTACCAACAATATAGTGCGTTGGACATTTTTATATGCTATAGAATTTGGATGATATTGAATTTTCAAAAACAATTTTTTTTACCTAACTCCCTCCCCTTAAACATTTATTTGTTGTTTTTTGTGTAGTTACAAAGTTTCTTCGCAATAGGGGCCCTAATTTGCAAAATGCGTTTCGGCCCTGATGGAATTCAAACGCTTTAGACTTGACGTTTAGTGACATCGTCCGATAATTATAGGTACCGCTGAAGAAAATAGGAATTCGCGTTACCGATTGCCACGTATTTTGACTGTAGGTAAGTTATCTGTCAACCAACATGGATAAGTCAGGAGCAAGAACGTTCGTGGACGGAATGGGATATTGATGAGATTTTCAAACGACGCGCTTAATTCAAACGGTTCCCGAAAATTTATAGAACGGAGTAGATTGTAATTCAAGGGGGATTTTTATTGTATTAAGTCTTCCATTACCGCGTGGCTTCGCATTTGTCTTTTTCGATATAAATCTCTATTCGCTCGCCGATGCGTCAGGGCGAATAATATTTTCACCGTTTTGGGCCAACTTATGTCGGGTGAGGCCATGTTGAACGGCGAGTGAGATGCGTATTCGGCAACCCAATAGCTACCCCTTCCAGCATAGTAGTATAGGTGCTTTTGCCCGCTTTTTTCGGATCGCGGATGTGTACAATTTTATTTAAACTATATTGACGATAAAAATATAATTTGCACCTGAATAGTATTTATTACTATGTTTTAGTTATAAACTCTATTAAAGTGGAATTAATAAGCAAAAAGAACCGTAAATTCCGTCTATGAAGGTTACCATGCGATAAGGGTTAAAAATGGCAATACATATGGCTGATTCGGCAATCGAGTTTAAATACGTTGTATGCGTGCAGTAAAATGCAGTCCGAGGCCATCGTCTGCTGTGCTTCCAGTATAATAGTATAGGTGCTTTTGCCCGCTTTTTTTGGATCGTGGATGTGTACAATTTTGTTTAAACTATGTTTGACGATGAAAATATAATTTCCACCTTAATAGTATTTAGAACTATTTTTTAGTTATAAGTACTATTAAGGTGGAATTAATAAGCAAAATGAACCGTAAATTCTGTCAGTAAGGCCAGATCTTAATTAATTAATTAACGCTGAGGCGTGATCTTAATCTTATTAGCGGGGTACCAAATAAATAAATAATAAAATAAATGCATTAGAGGCCCATATATAGACATGGTATTTTTCTCACTAACAGATGGTGGTCACATCTTTCATGAAACTGAAAGCAAAACTTTCTATCGATTTTCGAGCTACATATCGAAAGCCCCACGTGACCCATATAAGTCGGAGAATAAATATACGTCCGCGAAATAAATTTGCCACAAGCGTAATGATCGCAGTCCGAAGACGCACGGCAACACGCGTGTATCGCGAACTCAGAAAGAATATAATAGTGCGAAATCTTTAATATGACAACAGATAAAATTCGAATTACACCGAAAACGACTCATTAACATGTTTCCTGGTGAGCCCAGAAGCGAGAACAGTATTCTAAAGGGATAGACGGCAACGCAACGCACTAAACTGCACCAAACTACATTAGACTGCAGCGCGAAAGCACTTACTTTTATCAAAATAAAATAACGCCGCACGAGAACACGTAGCAATAGCGTAGTACACGGTAGATCGGGTAGAAAAAGAGAGCGGACAAAAAACTGTCAATATAGGGGAGTTTGTTAAGTCCTTGAGGCACCTCGGCGATGTCACGAAATCAACTGAATATTACAAGTGGTTCGCGATATAACAACATTACAATTTTTTCGAAATATTCGAAATTCCTTGACCAATAGCTGCTGCACTTTTACTCGAGCCGACCCGCAAGTAATTCGAGAGAGTTATCATTCAAAAAGTGTAGCGTAAACTATGAGATCCTCCAGGAATGCTTCTCCTTATGCATCTGGCTAGCACAGGGCACAACTCAACCCGAAATCAGCTCAAGGATGTCCCACGCTTGTCCGTAACGAAATACAAAACCTAAATCTTCGGAAACAGAGACTTAACATTCAAAACCGTTCGAGAGCAATTATTCAATTGTCCAAGAAATTTGGCTTCATTATCATTATTACATATAAAAACGTTGTGCACAAAAAAAAATCAAGGGAAAATATATATGCAAGATTCTGCTGTGCATCCTTGTTTCCTAAAAAAAACTTGAACAACTACTAATTTTTAATTCATTATGACATAAACTTACAAAAAGACGATTGCAATTATCATTGAATGATTGTTTTTCTTTCTCTCGGGTCATATAGGATTCAAGCCAGAAATTTTGCGACACTGCGGACTCGCGTTGCCCGATCTGGCTTTCGAAGATCTTCGCGTAAAGACGAAGGGTCGTTTGTTGTTCGATCCGTGCAAGAAGGATGCACATCACGAGCTCGGTGATCTCTCCTCCAATCGGATTGTCATCAGAAAAAAAAAACAAAATCTACTATGAAGAATCAGAGAAGATCATCAATAAAAACGTTTTGGAAAAATCCACTTTGCTTTTAACAAAAACTTTTACAAATTACACTGTTCCAATAAAAAAAATATCGTTTTCTAGTCAATTAATAATAAAAGTCATATAATTCACATTCAGTTATTTCAGTGTAATGTCGGTGATAATTATAAATAAATTTGGTTCGCGATACACGAGATTTTGTAAACCAAAATCTTTCCAAAAAAGTTCAGTTGACTCGTGAAGAGAGCTTAAATTTATTTCAGTCAATTGAACTTACTAAACACACACATACACACCAATCATTTATATGTCTCTCGTTCGTCTCTCTTGTCTTATCTTACTCTATTATTGAATCCGACCTTTGCAAGGACCGCGTTAACGGCAATAAAAGAGTATTAAGTACCTCAACAGAAGTAGAAAAAGAAGAACCTCGAAGAAATATATTCGATATCAAATATTATCGTTCTTTGCTGCAAACTCGAAAACAATGACTTTACAAAAAGTATACTTGCCGAATCAAACTCGTGTCTGCGATAAATAACTTGCAGCCGTGCTTCATTTCTTATTGACTAGAATTTCAAATTCCTTTTATTTAAATCACCAAAGCACATGTTAATTATTGCACATATATTTATTGCTATCTAAACGACAAGTCTGCCCAAAGAAAGATCGTCTGATTACTTATTACCCTTATGTACTAGCGAAATAACTACTTTTTCATAGCGTGAACTATTCTGCAACATTTTGGCACGAATATAGCATTAAAAAAACAGCGATAAAAGTATATAAAATATCTACTGTCCTCCCCTCGCTTAGACTCAACCTCAATTCAACATGTTTCTCAGTATAAACGCCGCGTTTGTCGTCAGACGAAAAGTTGCACTATTTTTATATTCATACATCCTTGCACTCAATTATCAAGTATACATTATGGTTATGGTTATATTATGGTATTCGTTGATCATACCTCATATTACAATTTTTTACTTTCTTTTTATTCTTATTATTTTATTCATTTCATTTTTTGACACAAGAAGATTTGCTAAATCGACGACACCGAGACGGAGTCACGTGGAATTCAGGCGGTGATTTTTCCAAAGAATACCTGTTATACTACCAGTTACTACTATTCTACACGAAAGATTGATAACCTTATGCAGTTTATCACGTAAATACATATTATGGTTTTTTCTTTCTTTTCTTTTTATATTTCGAAAATACGTTGATGTTGCACCGTATTAAATTATGAAATTCACGAAGTTTACTTCCATTTTCTTAATGAAGAGTACTTCGAAGCCCGCACGAAGTTGACAGTTGTTCACTAGTCAGATATAAGGTAAATGAGTCTTTTTCTATTTATTAAAAATTATTATTATCGTTTAAATGGAAATCTATATATGAATCCACTTGTATTAAAATGCTTTTCTGTAGGTATTGATGTATTAAAAGTTCAAAATACACTTAGATATTTATAAAAATAACGGTAAACACAAGCGGTGCATTAAATAAGCACGTTAGCCAACTTGTGGTCATGATAATAGTGCTATTGGTTTCTTATACATTTTTACACAATCAATTTATTTATTTATAAATAACACCCATGCACAGAAAATAAAAAATCAAAATACGCCAACGTAAATAAAGATGACAATACGCAGGGTAAAAAAAAGTTATAATCATGGAGAGCACGTCATGCTGAGGCTTTCTATCGTTATGGTACGCCGAAATCAAGTGCCGGTAAAAAAAAAGTGTAGAGCAGAACACATTAAACATGCCAAAGAAATTTACGGAAAAATACCTGCTACAAGATGGGTCATGCTACGCAACTCGAAGAAAATTAATGTTTAAAAAAGTTTGGTTAAATTCACTTGTCAACCGTGTTTTGAATCCACAAATTAATTTTTCCATGATATCAAATTATAGATTATGTCAAAATACAGGTACAAATTATTAGAGTCGTTTTAATAAATATTTTATCAAGAATGTGACTTGAGATTTTCGATTTAAAAGTGTGATCAAATCAGGGGATGGTTTTTGCCTAAGGAAAAAACGGTCCTACGAAGGTGCCAATAGCGCTGATTTCTTTTTTTTCCCTCAAAATGAAGTCCGTCCGGTTTTACGACGAGTCGGCAATAAAAAAATTCGTGCCCCAATATGGTGCCCTTTGTTCCGTGTAACCGAGCATTTTTTTCAAAATTCTAAAACAAGTTCTACTGTTCCTAAATTGCGCCTATCTTTCAAAAATTAGTTTTAATAAAGGTTATAAACAATAAAAAAAATAGTTCGACAATTTTTTGACAAAAATTAATTAAACTTTTACATTCATTTTAAATCAATTAATTATATTAATTAATTTGATTACTTGAATTATTAAGTAATTTATAATTAGTTCACTGATTAATAAATTTAGAAATTAATTAATTAATTAATTAGTTAAGTAATTAAATTCGTAATTAATGACAAATGTTTCATTACTATTAAAAAAAAAAAGAAAGAAGACAAGGCTGCAAAGTCGAACCTTGCAAACTGCTTCCTCTGTTTTCCACTGTTAATGAAGGCACCTCTATGAGGAGATATGATGATCAATTTTTGATTTCTCATAGAGGAAGAGATACAGTACCGCCATGTGAGGCTGGTCTCACGTATCCTGTGCTGGTGTTAAACCAAATATTTTTTATACATTATATACGGGCGTACCCATTTGGTCGATTTTTGCACCTACGATTTTTTCCCCAACCCATACGAGATTAAACGAGATAAAAATATTGATTGCGCATTCGTGTGTGATTATTGTGCAAAAATAATTTTGTCGTGTCAAGTCTTTACGGGCATGCGTCATATTTCGTCGATTGTGTAATTTTCTGTTTATCAAAACGTTTAAAATATAAAAAATAACATATATATTATATATCATAATGTTCGAGTGTTCCGTATTGGGATATCGTGTCCCAATACGAGACACCCGAAAAAGAGGTTTTCCGTCTATCGCCCGTCCCGTATTAAGCACCCTTCCACTACGACGGTCGAATCGGATCATGAATGTCTGTTTCACTGTAACTCCATCGGAACTGCAGTCTCTGCCGACCACGACAGCAGATCAACATAGACGACGTCGTGTTTGCAGCAAAACATTTATTTTAACGGACTCGCCCTATTGACATGAGCTGCATACAAAAAAGAAAGGACCTAAACGTAGAAAATATCATAATGTTCGGGTGGCCCGTATAGAGGCACGATCCCTCAATACGGGTCATCAGAAAAAGAGATTTTCCATCTATCGTCTTACATTACGTGGCCAAAACCGGCGCATATATGGATAAAACTGGTAAACTGGCAGTTATCCTTCTTTTTTCAGGTTTTTCTCTCTCTCTCTATATATATATATATATATATATATATAAAGGATTTTAAAGCTAAGAATCCGAAATTATATTCTTCTGATAATTGGTAAATGCTTAAAGTGGCCACAACCGGTATATCTACCCTAATTTATAATGCGAAAAGAATTAAACAATTATTGAAATATGACCCTGAAAATTGCTGTATCTGCAAAATTAAACCAAACGTAAATCATAATTTGAGTACCTCTACAAATGTCTGTTTGAATGCCATTACAAATTGTCTGGTGTACAGTTGTTCGGTGTCGAGTTTTGGGTATCGACAATTCACCGTGTAGAGTTTTTAAGTGTCGACATTTCGCCGTGTCGAGTTTTTGGTGTCAAACTTTGAGTGTGTCGAGTTTTCGGAGTCGACCTTTCTTTGTGTCGAGTTTTATTTTCGTCGTGGCGAGTTTTTTGTATCGAGAACTTTCGTCGTGTCGAGTTTTATATTCATCGTATCGAGTTTTTGATGTCGAACTTTAGTCGTGTCGAGTTTTTGGTGTCGAGTTTTTACAATTGCGCGGTGTACATTTTTTGGTGTAGAGTTACTTGGTGTAGAGTGTCGCGTGTGTGTATTCTTTTTGATGCAAACCTTTTTGTAATATTTGTTATTGTGTACAGTCGTACGGTGTACAGTTTTCGGTGCAGAGTTGTTCTGTGTAGAGCTGTTCGTGTGTACAGTCATTCAGTGCATACTTTTTATACAAACTTGTCTCCGTCTACAGAGTGATGGTGTACAGTTTTCGGTGCAGAGTTGTTTTGTGTAGAGCTCCTCGTGTGTACAGTCGTTCAGTGTACAGTTTTTGTGTAGAGTTGTCTTCGTGTAGACTTGGGAGGTGTACAGTCGGTCCCCACCCAAAAAAACCTACAATTTTCATCTTGATATTTATACCATTTTTTAATGTGGCAGTGTTTTTAGGATTCTGACTGTGATTTTGAGGATGTTATGAGGATTTTGAGGAGACTTATAGTCTCAATTCTATAAATGTACTAATATGGAAAGATCATTGTAGTTTATAGTAGAAAACTTAAACTAAATCAATGCTTTATTATTATTAATTATTTGAAAAACACATTACTTTTATAAAATATTATCCTCTTTTATTCTCTTTGGATGAACCAAGGATTGATGATTCAATATAGACTTTGCAAAAAGTGTTGAAATCCCCCCAAAAAACACAATGTGTAAAAAAATTGAGACAAGAACATTTACGTGAGTGTTATCAACACCCCAGTAAAAAACAGTGTTTCAAAAACTTGAGCCATAAAAAATGTATCATGAACGCGACAAAGCGACTCGAGGCGAACCAAGGCGAACCCTATCGCACGTTTGTTTATTACCGAATAAACACACGCCGTGGGATACTGGATGACTCAACCAGGGTGACTAACTAAGACAAGGGAGCTTTGTCTTAGCGCGCTGATGTCACCAAAGGGCGGCTGGCCCTTCATCGATCCAGCGATCCACGGGCATTCTAAGCCGATACGTCGAAGAGAGCAGTCGCACTCTCACTACCAATCATTTCTATATCCTTTATATTTTGTATCACACGCGACTTTCAACTTGTATAATTAATAAACGCACACGAAAAGTATTTAACAGCTTCAGAAGCGGGATCTGAGCTCGGAAAAACCGCGTTCTTTTCGCAGTCGAAATTTTCGAACTGTTTTGCAATTTGTGTCAACGTGCTACACTTAGCAAACTGTGACATTTTCGTGTGTGTTGTAGTGAGCAATTGTTGCGAAAATACACCCAACGTATTATAGTGTTGTGTGTGACACTGTTGACTAAATAATGTCAGGACGTTCGCGACGAAACCGTCATCTCTCTCGATCGAGATCTCGTTCGAGAGGACGTTCGCATTACACTCCGGAGCGACGAAGTCGTGCTAGACATCGCAGTGGAGAGTCAGGATCGCGAGCGAGACGTGAACGATCTCGTGAAAGAGAATATGGACATCGTGAAACGAATACACCTGTAGTGACGCAGTCACCCAGCACCAGTGGTTCTTCGAATTGACAGGAAGCGTTTCACAAACTTGTCGAGACGGTCAGCATTGCAGTGGAACGACCAATGTCACGAATGTCAGGAGGTGTCGATGGAAAGAGATCGATTCCAGAATTTGACCCCAGTGCGAAGAATCAAACGATCGAAGTTTGGATCCAAAAGGTGGAAGAATTGAAGCCGATTCATAGATGGAGCGAAACAACGGTTACCAGTTTTGCATTGGAAAATCTTCGTGGTATTGCGAAGACATGGTATGAAGGTTCATCTTCGATCAATTATACTTGGACGGAATGGAAGGAGAAACTCGTGACAGCGTTTACGGATCACACAGAACTGCCAGATAGACTCACTGCCATGTTAGCTCGAACAAAATCCAAAAATGAGACGATGATGACGTATTTCTTCGAGAAATTGGCACTCGTGGACGTTTACAATATCAAAGGCAAAGACGCCGCCGCGTGTATTGCACAAGGAATCCCCAATTATTCGCTCCGAATGACGATTAAGCACAACGATTTCGAGACACCGGAGGATTTGCGTATCTTCTTAAGTAAAACGGAAGATAGTGAAATTCGAAGTGATAAACCTGTGTTCGAAAAGGGGAACGATCGTGTTGAAAATTATCATTCTCATGGCAAGTCTCATTCGACAAATAAGGCAGGCGTGGACGAAAAATTTAAGTCACGTAACCACTCGGAGAGTTTTCAAAATAAACTCGCCACGGTTCGATGCTTCAAGTGCAATGGCATGGGTCACATGGCAAGGAAGTGTCCGGGCACAAAAACGCAAACTAGCGAGAAGAAGATTTTGAGCATCGGTACACCGCAGCAGGCAAAAACAGCACGGTTCAACGAAGCTGAGGTTGACGGTGTTCAACTACGCGCGTACGTTGACGCTGGCAGCAAATGCGTCACCCTACGGAATGCTGAGGCTGATAAGTTACATCTGGGACTTCAGCAGACGACTGACGTTCTTCGAGCATTTGGAGGGAGCGCTGTGCGACCGTTTGGAGTCGCCAAGGCCAATCTGAAGATTGACCTGGCCGAGGGGTCGGTCAATGTTCACGTGGTTCCGAACGCGGTTCAGGACGTCCCGCTGATAGTAGGACAACCTTTCCTCGATCTACCAGGCATCACGGTGGTGCAGAAAGATGGCAGTCTACGGATCTTCGAGAAGTCCGTGGCAACACTACCAGGGATGAACCAGTTACCACCGCAGAAGCTGGCATTGTGGGCTGCAGAGACGACCGTCATCCCATCAGGCCAGGCTGCAGATTTCAAGGTGGTGGTGAGCGATGAATATACTGGTGACTTGTACGTAGAACTCAGCGTACGAGGAGAGGCAGGTGCAGAGCATTGCATCCCAAGATGTGTTTTGAGTACAACGAGAGGGTTGTTACCAGTTGTAAATTTATCAGACGGTTGCTTGGTGATCCCTGGTAAAAGAATTATTGCTAGGGCATTTCAGGCTAAGGAGGAGTCCTTTGTTGATCGTAGAGTTCGAGAAATGTGTGCGATAAAGAAAACTGCACTCGAAAAACTGCCGAAAGATCAAATTAAAATTGATTCAAGTGTGTCTGACACAGTCAAAGAAAGGTTGTTTGATATGTTGGACACGTATCGAGACTGTTTTGCACTTAATGTGGCAGAGTTAGGGAAAACAAAAGCAGCTAAAATTCGTATCGAATTGACAAATGATTCTATCGTGACGTATAGACCATATCGTCTATCGTATCCAGAGCGCGAAAAAGTTCGAGAAATTATAAATGATTTGAAGAGTAACGAGATAATTCGCGACTCAAACTCTCCATTTTTGAGCCCGATTCTTCTAGTTCGCAAAAAGAATGGCGAAACTAGAATGTGCGTGGACTATAGAGCTCTGAATGCTATTACGAAGAAAGATAGATATCCGTTGCCGTTAATCGAGGATCAGCTAAATTGTCTTCAGGGAAACGCATGTTTTACGAGTTTAGATTTAGCGTCGGGTTATTATCAGATACCAATCGCGGAAGAATCAATCGAGAAAACGTCGTTTGTCACACCGGATGGGCAGTACGAGTTTCTTCGAATGCCGTTTGGACTCGCACATGCACCTTCCGTGTTCCAACGAATGATTAATCGAATTGTAAGTCCCCTTAAGGAACAAATTTCAGTGCTAGCGTATATGGATGATATTTTAATTCCATCAAAAGACGTATAATCTGGATTAGACGCGCTGGAATTAGTTTTGCGGGAATTGAGAAAAGCTAATTTCACACTCAAACTGAGCAAGTGCGCATTTCTAGAAAAGAAAAGCGATTATCTGGGGTATGAAGTAACACCGCAGGGGATTCGACCAGGGCTCCATAAAATCGAAGCCGTTTCGAATTTTAAAGTACCTGGTAATGTCCACAATTTGAGACAATTTATCGGTTTGGCTAGCTATTCCGAAAGTTTGTGCAAGATTTTGCTACACTTGCAAGACCGTTGACGGAATTAACAAAAAAAACTGTTGTTTGGCGTTGGGGAACCGAACAGCAACAAGCATTTCATTATATAAAGCAAAGACTCGTATCGAGGCCCGTGTTAGCTTTATATAAACAAAACGCTGAGACAGAGCTGCACACAGACGCGAGCCAGTTGGGACTAGGCGGGATTATGTTACAAAGACAGACTGACGACACTCTAAAACCAATCGGTGATTTCAGTCGTCAAACTACAAAGGAGAATTTGTTGAGTGGAGTTTAATTAAGATGTCTAATATTTATTTTGGACTTTGGAAATAATACGAAATATTCAGGCTGAAGTGTCGAATTAAAATGATTACTGATTAATGATAAAATTGATGATTTAGTGTAAGTTTTAAAAAGGAGGATTTGTTGAGTGGAGTTTAATTAAGATGTCTGATTTTTATTTTGGACTTTGGAAATAATACGAAATATTTAGGCTGATGTGTCGAATTAAAATGATTACTTAATTTTTGTAATATAAGTAAATGTTTGTCCATTAAGTGATGGGAGATTTAAAGATGTATCACATATAGGTTTATCGTTTAATTAGAAAAGAATTTGAGAACTTTGTAATTTAAGAAAAGGGCTCCACCGAAGCAGTTTAGTAGCAATGAAATAATCGCAACAAGGCGTCTGATAAATAGTAATGAGGGCGCTAGTAAGAAATTGCTGCCGAAATTCGCTGGGCCGTATAAGGTCGTCAAGGTATATGATCACGATCGATATTGTATCGAAGACATCAAGGGTGCTCAACGGACCCAGAAGCCATACAGTGGCGTGGTGCCCAGCGATAAGCTGAAACGCTGGTGCACGAGAATCAGCGACACTGACTCTGACAGTAATGAGGATGAGGATCCTCAAGTTTTGGAAACACCGGGTACGCATTTGCGTATGAGGTAAAGTCGTTGGGTCGTGGCTAGGTGGGGTGCCGGTATGCTGGACGTTTCGGCGCTGTGTCTGGATGTGCGGGTTTTTGTTGATAGTCGAGTGATCGTTAGATACGATCGAGGGGTGAGCACCCTTCGGGGGGGGGGGGGGGGGGCACCCTTGGGTGGGGGGCGATTGCGAGCGCGCGCAGCGCGTGAGCCACAACAAAATCCTAGTATATATATATATATATATGTGTGTGTGTGTTGAACAACATGTATTTAACTTGCTGCAGATATTTTTAGTTTATTTCACAACTTTTTGTGCTCATACATTTTTTATGGCTCAAGTTTTTGAAACACTGTTTTTTATTGGGGTGTTGATACCACTCACGTAAATGTTCTTGTCTCAATTTTTTTACACATTGTTTTTTTTTGGGGGGATCGGTCGTTTTACAGTGATTTGCCGTAACATTTTTGCACAAAACGACGTCAGTCGTTTTTACGGTTGTTTATCGGTGGCACGACTTGCTAGGGCGACTGCGCGTCCACTAGTGTCGGTTTATAATATTAATAATATTATCAAAGAACATGGATATGCCTAGAAGAACACTTCCTGTAGCTTCATTGAAGCCAGAAAAGTTGGGGTGCTCGGACAAGCTTTCACCCCAGCTGCTAGGATGTCGCTAGTAGCGTCGTATAGCTGTGTGCTATACGTGTAGCTCACGTACAGAACCACACAAGCTTACACCTCGGCAACCGGTTTGGCTCCGCCTTGAATCATGTCTCCCGCGCTGCTATTAGTTTAAAAGTTGGGGTGATTCTGTCTCTCTCGCTCCCGTTATGTTTAGCGTTCTGTCTCTCTCGCTCCTGTTATGTTTAGCGTTCTGTCTCTCTCGCTCCCGTTATGTTTAGCGAGTCGGGGTGATCATGCTGACTCTCTCACTCCCGTTCCGTGTAACACTCTCGACGGTTTTCGGCGCGAGAATTTAAACTTAGGATTTCAGACCAGCACGTTAGTGTGGTTACCACCGATGTCCTTTCGGTCGACATACAGGTTGCCGAAATCCAGTAGGTTACTTGACCAACGTAGTACAAAAAATAAATGATGAGTCAGAACGGTGCTCAACTACATTGATCATACAAAACAAAAACTAATCATTGCATCAATATATCCTCCGTATGAACTTATCCGTGTACAATGCCAAACACATTCGTGGGTTCAAATCGCTAAACGCCACTCGACAATAGTGCCAAAATGCCAGCGGTAAAAAGTCTCGTTGTCTCTATTGGCTTAGTGCGTTAAGATGCCAGCGTCGCTTGTGGCACACCTCGACAACAGTTGATATAAAAAAAGCATTGATTCTTATGGTAGAATATAGTTTACAGAAGATTTTCAGATTATACTAAATGAACAACTGAAAAGTATTGTTATAAATAAAAAATAGGTTGTTTAATTTATTTTTTTTTTAATTTTGGTTATGGTAATAGCTTTTTGTTATTCGATTTATTTCGTAAAAAGGGTCCATAAATTTTAGTGTGCCCGGTGTCGTCTGCACTTTTCGCCGGTGTTTATGTTTATGACAGCTGACAGCAGCATTAAAACGGCATTGAAAGATGGAATTGATGATCAGAACGGGATTCAAGGCGATAACGCATGCAATTGATTTTAATCCACAAGGTATTATAAAAGGAAACGCGTTATCTATATGCCATGTGCGTCGAGTGGAGGCGTAAACAGATTCAGACAAACGTATCTTAATAAAGTGCAGCGTTATTCGCCAAATGTCAGTGACGCTTCCACTACTACACAGTACAAGGTGAAATTGGAAGTAAGTATTGTAAAGTTTCAATCCTAGTAACAGTATTGTAGTCTATAACTTTTTATTGATTAGAGAACATTTAGTTCGTACAGTAACTCTGAAACTTTTTTTTCGTTTAACAGAGGCAATCCAGTCCTCGCGCCTTTTCTGCTTGAAAACTTGAATCTTTCCTGTAGGGAAGCTGTAGAAATGTACACCCGGTGAATTTACAGAGGTGTTTTTACAATTCACGACGCAACACGGCATTGTGGGCTTCCCTTTTGGCGCACTCATAGTGTCGATTTATTAAATAAATATAAATAATATCGTTAATTACCGTACGCTAGCATGCTTTACTGTGATAATTTTTTATCAACTGTTGTACAATTTCGCCGCTTCGAACGCTGGCCGTCCAAAATGGCCGCGAATGAAGGTCACGCACGAAGCCAATACAGCGACGCTATCTGACGAAATTGTATTAAAGTCGTTGGATCTTCCAGCCAGTCAATTGTTTTGAAGCAAAACTATTTTTTTCCATTTGTCATCCAAAGTTTAAGCTGACTTACCGACGGTGAGAGGTGCCATCGGTCGGTAACGCAGAAATCTACGTGTTTCAAAGGTATATATAGCTATAGTTCAAATGTTTACCTTAGGCTCGCGGGCCTTGTAGTCCGCTGGAGGGCCAGGGGTTACGCCCCCGAGGACCCACCCTTAGCCAATCATCCCTCGGTTCGACGCCGACGCTCGCGCCCACCGCAAGCGTACGAGACGCTTGCGCCGAACGTCAGCGTCATCCCCGAATTAGAAAGTCGCTGTTCCCACCATCACGAGTTGACACCACATGGCCCTTCGCCCCGGGACGTTTGGTAGTTTCGAGGGTCATACGACTGCACTCTCCTTTGTATGTTGAAAACTAAGGGAATGACTCGACCCCCCCTCGACTTTCTACCATTTACCTGTTTATTGCCTATTTGTCTGGCGAAAACCCTCTTCTAAGAAACTAACATTTTGGGCCCATGTGCTGACCACTCGACTCGACTGTTTGGGAACCCGGCGCGCTTAAGTACATTTATTTATTACGGTTCGAGAAGCGAACTCGGATCCTTTTATGTTCGGCATGTATCTGCACGGCCTGGCGTTTCTGTTTGACATCCACGGAAAATGCTATAATCATACATATATAAGTATATTTGTATATTAGAAATATTATATTATAGTATTACATTTATAATTAGTCATTCTCTATTATATATATTTAGTCAGCTCGCCCAAACCGCTATTATGATAACTCTTTTAGTCTAACCACATACGATTTATTCCGATATACTTTTTATAATTCTAAGACGATAGAAAATGGTAGGATCACTCACTTGATGCCTCTTTGAATGCGAACGATTAATGTTAAATCATATATTTACGATACAACACAATACACTATAAATGGATAAAAATGTACAAGTGAAAAAGCGTATACTCAATATAAAATACTGAAAATCCGTTGGTGCACCGTACATACCGATAACGTATCTATCGTATTTAAGAGGCAGTGGTACTTCCCCCACCACCACTCAAAATTTCGAAACCTGCTTTCTCCGAAACGACTCGACAGATAGGGCTCAAATTTTGAGAGAATATACACTGTAAAAAATGTTCGAGTTTTTCCTATACAAACGTGTATGAATTTTGTAAAACTTGGTATAGGAAATCGAAATTAATATGTTTGCATAATAAATTTAATACAGATCAATAAATTTCGATAATCCGGTGATAGAAAATTACAATACATGATTAGTGGTAGTAGTAAATGATTTTTATTGTCCTCATTGGATATACATTTCCCAGTATAATGTTGTCTGCATACATTTCTTTTTTTTTTTTTTTTTGTATTATTCCGAGGCCAATGGGCCATTGACCGGAGTCCTTCAGCCCGTTTTTTTTTTTTTTTTTTTTTTTCGCAATTATCGCTTTTACAAATTTTTTATTTACAATTTACTTCTTTCTTAAATATAGGATAGTGTTATTGATTTTATAAATAGTATACATAATACATGATTATTAAATCAATAATTACTAAATCAGTACATGAAAATCAACATGCATTTTAGGAATTTTAGTGCCCGATTTGAAATTTAATACAAATTGTCGCATTAAATTTAAGATGAAAGTTATCAAAATTTCAGTTACTAATGTTGAAAAATACCCGTCAAAGTATTTGCAGTTTTGTCCACATAGGTGTACTACTTTTTGCAAAATGTTTGTGTTTCTGCGACACAAATATGTGAGAAATTTACAAAACTCGGTATAGAAAATAAACATTAATATAGTTGCACAGTAAATTTCATATGTGTGTATGGATTTTACCAATAAGGTAATATAAAATTATAACACATGGTTACTAAATCAATCATTACTATATTAGTACATGAAAATCAACATGAATTTTTTGGATTTTTAGTGACTGATTTGAAATTTAATACACATTTTCCAATAACGAAAAAAAAACCCGCACTGGATCGCTAACACTTATTACTTAGCATCGACTTGTGATAAGTTACGCGAGATTTCCAAAATCGACTCTTTTTAAACACTGGAGCATCTCGCGCTGCTATTGCGGCAAATTTATTTTTGATTTATGTTTGTTGCTAGAACTTCACAGGTCTGTGGATATAATTTTTTCGAAAATCCGGATACCTGAGCTTCCTCGTGAGAAAAAGATTCCGTTCGTCCAAAAATTATGTTCACTTGAAAATATTCCCAACCCACTTCGCGCTCTGATTGCAATCAATTCAATATTTTATTATGTCAATTATAAGTATGCTTGAGAGAATAATAGTTATACAACTCTTATGCCATTTACATATTCAAAATTACTAAGTCGTTGATAGCGTAGTTCGTAGCGTGCGTGCGTTGTTAGGTACTTAGGTAGGTAGGTCGTAGGTTCAAACCCCAGTGTAAGCGAAAAATTTTCTGTCGCGAAAACCAATACCCAACAATTTCTGATGACATAGTTTGTTTGAAAAAATAATGTCCGAATAATATTTCTATTTTTAAAAATTGTTTTTATGTCCACTTTAAATTTCCAACACATATGTGCTTGAGTTTTCAGATACCGCTCATGTGAAAATTCATCATACATGTTTATGAAATTTAATGCACAGTTTATGCATATGGTCATATTGACATTAAATCTTAATAACGTTGAATTTTAATATTCCTCTAAATGTTATGATTTTTCATATACACATGCATACAAAATTTCATATACGGTATCTGCAAAAAACTTCCAACACTTTTGTATAATTTTAATACAGATTTTTTTAACAGTGTACGGAAATACGGCAGAATTGGGCTAAGCTTCTGGCTCCACAATCGATTCGGTCGTTTTTTTGTGAGAATTAAAAGAAAAATAGTGCGAGAGAGACAGAGCTATGTGCGAGAGAGACAGACCTATAGGCGTTTAACATTGGGCGAAGAAATTTCAGCCGGTGTATCACATTCTCTTAACCCGTAAAAAACGAAAACTATAGGAAACTAATAACAACGATTAAATTTGTATAAATTTATCAAAGTCCGAAAAGATAGAGATGATAACATACGATTAAATCCCATTCAAATTCTATCGATCTGTATCAGACTCTATAATTAATTTTCACCGGGGATAACTTAAGGTAGTCTGTTCACATTAGCTAGTCAAATCAGTGCTAATTTTTTAATCGCGTTTCTACACATTTTGGTAGTTTTGCCGACTGTTCTGCAGAGTGGCTGGCTCATCATCATTAGTTCTTAATATATAAATCAATCCACAGACACGGTTTGAAATAAAAATACCCCGATACATACAAATTTCGGATGAGGTTGTTGTCATCCAGTTTTATATCAGAAAAAACCACAATATTAATCTAGTTATAACGAGCAATAGCTTATGTTGTTTGTTAAAAAATGCTTCATTGATTGACCGGACAAATTCTGTATTAGTATTAGTTATTCACAAGTTACAAGCATGTGTAAATCTGATGATAAGTTAGAGTAGATAAAAAACGGTTGCAATTTTCTTACAAAGAATACTATAAGAAAATGTCTCCGGTCAATCAATGAAGCATCTTTTAATAAACAAAATGAGCTATCGTTCGTCAAAGTCTGACAAAAATTATGGTTTTTTCTAATATAAAACTGGATGACAACAACCTCATCCGACATTTGTATGTATCAGGGTATTTTAATTAAAAACCGTGTCTGTGGATGGATTTATATGTTAAGAACTAATGCGGATGAGCAAGCCATTCTGCAGAACAGTCGGCAAAACTACCAAAATGTGTAGAAACGCGATTAAAAATTTAGCACTGATTTGACTAGCTAATGTCAACAGACTACCTTAAAAAAGTTATGGAGAGATCCTCTTTCACGAAATTCTACTTATGGTATAGAATATGGTTTAAGTAAATAGGAAATCGAAAATATATATTTTTTCTGTAAATAATTTCGGTAAATAAATTGGTTTTTACGTGAAAAAAGAGGTTAAAATGCTAGCACCATACTGCAAGTTTGCTCACACAAGAATCTCGTTGTATAGGATCTACTGAGCATCGAGACCATGAGAAATATAGGCTCCACGGAATAGTTTTTGCGTTAGATGGTAAAGACATAATATTACATCTTACCCAAATTCGGACGGACTTTGTTAACGGACCATCGCCCTTGAGGTATAAAAATTAACAAGCGAGTGAATTTCGTAATGTCTACTTTCGTTCAGATTAGGTGCAACCGAGAAAATTATTTATTTCACCGTGTCCGGCACTGCGACCGCCCTGAAAAGTGCAGACGGTAAGGACACCAAAACCGCGGGACACACACTTATCAATTCCTATGACTATACAGAGTCAAACTCGCTTAATTTGCGATTGCGTATGTTCAACAACGACCGTGACAAAAAAAATAATAATTTTTCCAGAATAGTAAAGGAACGCCACAAAAGTTTATTTGATCGTTAAACAATAAATATCTGTGTCAGGGACACGGACGGTAAGGACATTTCAGTCAGTTTTACCAAAATAACTCGTATATTCTCGAAATTTTGGCTTTACCAACTAGGTGTCTCTGTTCCAAGAGATCAACATCTAAATGTTAACACCAAAAACATGTAACAATTTATCGTTGATGTACCGTTAAAAGCAGAGGGGCTTTTTCCATGAGAAATTGCTCATATAGTTAAAGATATTGAAATTGTACGAGTGTGCGGGTAGCACTTTTTTCGAGTCGGGTCGAGTGGAGTAATTTTTATTTTGTTCGGCTCGGGTACCCAGATTTTTCAAGTACTCGAATAGTTTCGGGTACTCGATTAGTTTTTATATTCAATATTTTCATGCTGTTTTAGGAAGTACGGTTAGTGGCCGCAAATAAGAAACAAAGGGCGGAATTATTTAGAAAATGGAAAAATGTATAGGACACTATCACTCGATCCGGATGCCGACATCGCGAATAATACAAAAAAAGTTGATTAACGCCGCACTCAACAAAATCTAATTAACTAATCAAGGGAAAGAAGTAGACCGATGAAGGCATAGAGGACGAGTCCGTCTCTGACGATCGCTTATGCACAGCGACGCTTATACGTCCACTACAACACTACACACGTTTGAGCGCACGCGTGAGTGAGATGGAGATGCATACTCGGAATTCGGAAGAACTAAGAACCATACAATGTTATACAATATATGTTAATAAACATCTAATTGAGTGCAGAAACAACGTGTATATGATACTTTTCCTGCAGCTGTAGTAAAGCTGGTTTATATGTCATTTATTCATTTATAATATATGAAATGTAAATTTATAAATAGTCTATACATACTAAGTGAAGAAATGATTAAATAGTAGGAAAGTGAGTAGGTGACGGCGGACAAAAATCGGGGTAGTTTTTCAAAGTTTTGAAGATATTATATCGATTACCCGCTGTTGCATCGACTACCCAATTATATCGAGCATCTGTTTTTACATCGAGCGCTGGTTATATCGGGTACCCGATTATTTCGGCTATTGAAAAAATCTCGGCTCGACGAGTACGCGACCCGACCCGAACCTCGAGTACCCGAATGAATCGGGTACCCGCACACCCCTATGACATTGCGACCAAAATTGATGCTGTAAGCTCTACGTATGAAAAAATCTACGGTTTTTTACATCATGAATTATCGAAAAAATCTCGGTTTTTCCGTCGTCGGCGTTGTCGTCATCGTTCGTACCCTGTCAATGATTGTCTTTTTCGTCCCACTGCCAATCACTATATGTTTCGTATCTTCTCCGAAAAAGTCTACTGTTCGTTAGAATAACAGAATTAAGGTAAACGTACCAATGGTGGGACAGGTCCCAATTGAGGGACACTAAAGGGATATTTGTAGATACTAAGAGTTTAATGGATAAAATACTAAAAAATAACTCTTCCAATTGTATCTGTTATATATAATTAACATACGTGAAAAGATTTCATGTTTTTCATCGTAAATTGAAAATGTAAATAATAAGTATATTAGCGGATCTATGGTGTTCGAGCTTTTTCAGCAAATCCCTAAACCAATTAGCTAAGGAGAGCCGAATAATCATTAATATGATACCCCGGAGATTATAGTTCGTTCGAGACTTTCCATAGGTATTTCAAATTCAGAAATTCTTAAAGTTTAAGATTACACTGTCAAATGTTACGTACAATATCTTAAAACTCGTAATTTTTGTGTCCCGTTATTGGAGCTGACCGAATATACGTTGGCACCACTGTCCAACGTATGTTCCGCGACTGGGGCAAGTAGTAAGCAATCTTGCTGCGACCCAGAGCCGGGACACAATCGCACGATTGACATTTTGACGCGGATGTCGGGTTATGCGGTAGCAAAAACTTCATTCATAATTTACTAAAATATATATATGTATTTTATAAACATATATGTTTTATTTATTGCATCATATGTGTAAATATGTGAACCGCACATTGTTTGGCATTTCTTTTCAAGCAGATGCATTAAAATTTGTAGATGTCCACCGATACGCACATTTGGTGTCCCGGCAGCGGGACATGCACAAAAATACCCGTCCCGGCACTGGTACATCTGCATTTTTCAGCGTTTTAATCAATAACTATTTATCAAACAATCAGAAATATTTTTATTGTATAGTTTTTAGAAACTAGAAACTCTAATCTTGCAATTCGTTACCACCATTTGCAAAATAATTAATATATGCATGCGGAAATTGGCATACAAAACAGACACCGCCTTAAACGTCCCGCCATTGGTACGTTTACCTTAATAGATGTTAGAGAGAACTCGTAAGTTCACTCAACGTACTTTATCCGAAAAAATCTGTTTCCCAACATTTTTCGGAAAGAATTCTCAATTTATCTGATAAATTGTGACTGCTGGAGTTTGCACGTCGAAAATGGAAGAGATATTTACCAAATGGGGAAAAAATCAGAGAAAAATTTCGGAAAATCTCGGTATATTACCGAAACAGTCCGGTTAGAATTTTGCAGACGAATTGTCAGAGAAATATTTTAAGGAGGTCGGCTCGTGGCCTCGAAGTGAAAATACGATTTAAAAATAAGTAGACAAAAACGATTAAATAAAAATGATTCAAACTTCGCCAAAAAAACTTCACCAATTTAATCATATACACTCACATTACACAGTATGCGCGTAATATAATTAATTTGAGAAATACGATAAATAGTTACCCTGGCAAACAGTGTGACTTTTTAACCGGTGTTTTAACCAGTCTCGATTAGCCCCTATTTCATCCAGTTTAACTGACCTTTTAACCGAAATTGTTATTTTTAAAGCGATTTTTACTGGTGAATTAACCGACTGCAACCGACATTCTTACCGAATTAAAAAAAAAATCAATTTTGTTTGGTGAATTCAACCGATTTTAACTGACAACTTAACCGAACAAAACGTTTTTAATCGGTTAAAGCCGGTGAAACAGTGGGCTAATCGAGACTTATCTTTTCTCGGTTAAAAAGTCGGTTAACTTCAGTTATTTTCGGTTAACACTATGGTGACACAGCTTGCCAGGGTGCTGATTTACTTCAATTTCGATGAAACCCAAACAGCTGTTTTGGAGCGAAAAGGGAGAGAGAATGCACGACTTGGCAAAACAGCAGTTTTTGTTTATGCGCGATCTTTATAGCTTTAAGGTAGTTCTGTCGGTACGCCGGAGTCATAAATCTCAGAGTCTATATGACATTAAAAAATAATCATACGCATCGCTTTGACTGCCTCAATAATAATATTGAAAAAAATCGAGAATCCTTCGAAATTGTCGTAATCAAATAAAAACGAATATTTGTAAATAGTTGATATGTTTAGTGTGGATTTGACTTTTTACGATAATTAGGTTAGGAAACGTCATTTGGCCCGGTATCGTGCACTTTGACCTTGGTTCAATTAAACATTATTCCGGAGACTTCACCTTTTTTCATGATGCATCAATTCCTGAATGATTTGTGAATCCGTGGTACTTTTTATTTTTTCTCTATCTTTGATCTAAGTATGTTAATTTTCGATTTAAAGATCAATTTTTCCAGCCCTCCCGTGGGCGCCGTGTAAAAAGATCGATTTTCAAGTTTTAATTGTTTATTCAAATACTCGGTAAAAGCCTTTAAGATTTTGTGCAAGTAAAATTGAATAGCTAAATTAAAACATGTCAAAAATTCATGCATATAAGTTTGGATTGCATTCACGACAGAACCACCTTAAAATTCACCGGCTACAAAATGAATTGGCACAGCGTTCACGCTGATCATTGCATTTGTACGTAATGAAAATAATGTACATTTGGGATATATACCTGGCCTCACTTATACATTTTCTGTCATTTTCTAAGCAGCAGTGCGATGTTGCCAAGCGCCAAGGGTCTGTGAGCGTGCATTCTTCTTCGGTCTGCGTCGGTGTTGTCATATTTTACTGAATAATTCTGTGCGAAAAATTCTGTTAACGTGATGTGTTACTCGTTTTTGTCGTTCTCTCTCGCTCTACCGCGAACGCCAATGACGCTTTCTCGCTCGCACTCACGGCGATTCGGTCAGTGTAAAACATCACCTTAGAGTACTTTTATTTCACTCAGTGCGTAGAACGCGGTTTTACGCACGCTTCGCGTGCGTCAAACATCGTTTGCACACCTCGTGAAATAAAATTTTGTACGATACTCATGCGAAAAACGTTTTCTTAACTCGTGTGATTGCAACACTCGCCTTCGGCTCGTGCTGCAAATTCACACTCGTCAGAAAAAGTTTTTTCGCACTCGTATCGTAATGTACTATTTTTATGATCTCGTTGGAAACTTGAAATAATAATGTACAAGTGGAATCTTCATTATCGAAGCTATCTAATCGCCAAATATGTTTAAAAAAATGGTATGAAGTGCTCAATAAGCGCCCGACCCATAAGAGCCTGTGTTAAATTTTTTGATTTTAGTATTTCATTGCTTTCAAATAATTTCGGTAATGAGTTTCAGCATTAAGCCATCGTAAAGTTCTGCTCTCAATCTGTTACATATTTTTAATTTGTAACTCAATCTAAGAACTAGAGTCGCGAGACGACCTCCTTAAGGTGATGTGTTATATCTGCCTCTCTCAAATCGTCATAAGTGCGAGTGAGATAGCTGAATCTTCCCGAAGTATTATTCTTCGCCACGGTTGATTTTTCGAATAAAAGTCGAGAAGTACTGATTGCAGAGTACCAAGACGCAGTCAGTACTTCTTGTCTTTTGCCTGAAACATCAATTATGACCAAGAACAACGCTTTACAATTTTTGTGACCGACCGAGCACTAACACATCACCTTAATCAGGGTAGAACAGAGCGTTTTCTGCTGTTGGTATTACTGCCGTTTTAAACAAAACATCCAAGTATCATCTGTTGAAAACCTTTGCAACTTGCCGCAAAATCGTTGCACAGTCTGCCCGCCGAACGGCACCACACTGCCGGTTTCCCGGGGCAGCCGGGGAGTCATGTGACGCATCGCTGCTGCCACAGGCTTGCAGCTCCACGCGTCTGCGCACTGTTTCGTCCCACGGTCAGAGATTGTCTGGCGTGCTTACACCTGTGTGGGTCCTCGTGTTCGTCTACCCGTGAGCCCCAATTGTTCACATCGACAAAAACGGCACACACACACATACTAGAATCGGGTTTAACGAACGTGGAACGTCCCGGCGGCCCGGCGAACTTCTTGACGGCCGGTGTGATGATACAGCCCGTACGGACCGCACAGGAATTAGTCTGTCCCTTGACCGTTCTCGAGTATTAGTGTTTCGTGTTCATTTTGTGCTGTGTTACGCTGTGTGCATTAAGTCGAAGCGAAGCCAGTGGAAGAATAGGCACTAGCCGCACGGGTACCTTAGAGTGGCGAGAAAGGAAAAAAAAGTGCCGAAGTGAATGTGCAAAAACGTGACGATCACATGTGACAGTGCGCGCTGCCTCGTGGACTCAACGGTTGCGTTATCGTACTATCGATACTCCATAATTACGAAGTAAGTGGACACTGTCTAGTGTATCCTACAAAGTTTAGATAGAAAAAAAAACAACAAACAAACAAAATAGTAGCGCGCGTGTGTGATGTCGGCGGAGGTGGTTTGCGCGATGGCGATCGCGGTATCTTCATTTCTCACGTTGTCTGTTACGTGAACAAGATGCGCGTTATTTATACCATTTACTTTAAGGCTTCCGGGCTAAATGAGTAGAGGCGGTCGACACCAAGTCAAATTACTACTGTCCTATAACTTAGACGCTTTTGTGTTCCTAACCAGTGTGGAGAACAGCCGAATGACGCCAGGCGAACACGCGGGCCCCACGTTGTACCTTTCTCGTAAAATCTCCGGTTCCTCTCTGGCGCTTCTGTGTACCTCATTGCCACGTTACTCACGAACCTGCCTCGATTCTCGCCTTCCGTTCGACAACCGTCACGAGGTTCTTAACCCCTTCTTTTTTTTTGTGCAATCGTCACCGCCGAATTATCGTGGAATTTTTGCGAATGTTAGACGGTTGTACAGATCAGAAGGCCGACCGAGGTGTGGCGTGCACCTCACGCGCATTTTATATACTACGAACGTGATTTATTCACAATCGATGAACCCTTTCGCAGCCTCTTTGTCGGAGCGGTGACTAGAATTTGTTCAGTTAGCTTTGTTAAGAACTTAATGCCTTTTCTGAAGTTAATAAGTATTCGGTGGCGACTTCTTCACCGCGAATTTCTGCCCAAACTTTTGATTCAGTTGTGATATGTACGGAAATGTTTCGACTATTCTATCATCGAAAAATTGGGAAACATAAATCTGCAATTTATTATTTGATAATTTAACGACTATTACAAAATATAAGTACAGTTATGCACCTTTTGCGCAAATTACATTGAATCTTTTTATTCAGATAATGCCGGATAACACAATGGTGCATATATTTTCAGGTCTTATGGTAACAATCGGCTGGGGCATTATACGACACTATACACGTGCCACTGAATTAATCTCCGCGTAGTCCCCCTTCCTCGAAATTTCCCTACAAGGCCGGTACTCGTATGCGCCTATATATATTCTCCAATATTGCCAAAAGGCTATAATAATTATTCAATTCATAATTTGACCATTGAAAAATTATCTTATATTTGTTTTGATAATGAATCGTATCCTTCACCGCAAACTTTTCACCCATTTTTTGTTCAATCGTAAAAATATACCCAAATTTTTCGACTTTTATGTATTTAAAACTGTGAAAAACACAAGTCTATAAATAATAATTTTATCATTTGACGATTGTTATATTATTTCAAACCGCGATATCACATACACATTACTCGTAAAAGCTAGGGACTCTGTTTCCCTTGATAATAGAAGGAAGTGTGTATTTGTTAGCAATACACACGTCTTTGAGCCTTTTGGATATATAATTTTTAATAGTTTATATATGGCCAAGATGCAATCGACCGAAGTTCTTCAAATGTATGGTTCTTAGTTTCCGAAAATCTAAGAAAAATCCCGAAAGAAAATGTTTATAATTCGTACTGTCGTGTTTATTTTTCTTCAAATTACTGCGATATTCAGTTGCGGTTTACTTTAAAGCGGAAAAACAACGCCCCTTTTTAATTCCTGCTAGAAATGCTATCTATTCGGAATAAATCGTTGATGTATCATATGGGTCATTCCATACCAAGTGGGCCATTCATTAGCCATCACGTTAATTTTTATGTAGTTTGTAAGCGTGATACTGGAAATTCTGTGAAATTTTGAGAAAAATCGGAATGGTCGTTTCAACGGAAATAAAAATATTGTTACTTTATTTCGTAAAAAGATGGCAGAAATTTTTTTTGATCCGCTATAGAACATTTTTAAATAAAAAGTACATTCAAAAACAGTTTTGAATATACAGCGAATTTAAAAAAAATGGAATAAAAAAGATCGTTGACAAATTTTGGACAAACCATACGGGCTAAAATTCTGAAATAATTTACGAATATTCGTGATACTCTAAACAACTTTTGAAAAAAGTATGAAGACTTGTTGCGAAAATGCTAAATTTGGGTGGCTCACTATATTTCCACTCTTTATGATTACGACTGAAACACTCACGTGCTGTTCCAAATTTCGTTTGTTTTAACAAATAATTTGATAAAAACTGAAAATTGAGAGAATAGGTTTGGCGCGTCTTAGTGGACGTTCGTGGAGAGACACGGAACATACTTAGTGCCTGTTCGGTGGCTCTGGTATTGTCGGAATTTCGTTGCTGGTGCTCTCACGTTGGGCCTCCACCAGCAGAACAGCAGCGAGACCGAACGAACGTACCGAATAAACTGCTCGTAGAGTAAGCGTCTGTCGCGCGCTGGATCCCACAGTTCGTGTACCGTTCGTCGCAACGTTGTCGTCGTTCGTCTCAGGCCGCTCTCTCGTTCTCTCCGCTAAAAATCCGCAGACAACACTTTAACTAAAACAGCGTTACGTAAGGTAAAATAGTTTGTTTGATGTATGAGTTCTGCTGAATCGTTCGTACGTTGTTTCGCGAACAATCGTCGGACAACAGGTTCGTCGCCGAATGTTTTCAATCGGATTGGAACTGATACCCTCGTTGCGTTGAAAAAGGAAAAAAAGATACTGGGAAAGTCGTAACAGTTCGCGTCTTCGTCGTACCAATGTATACATGTGTTTTTTTTTTTTTCGTGTTATTTCTGTGACCAAGTTGTGAAACGGTTTGGGACGGTATAAGAGGTTACGTCTGCGACTTGAATGCCATCGAAAATTTAGTGTTTGATCACTCGGTCGTTGTGATGCCGAGTGAACGTTGAACCTCTGCTCGAGCACGTGGCTTTTCTGCACTTCGACGCTCTTATCGAATCGATAACTCGTTAATAAAGCGCAGCAATTTGTTATCTGTGAGAGTTTACGGTGAAAATTTAATTCGCTATAAGCTATTCTTAGTGTATCAAAAGTTAACGCGTGGTGGAACAACTTAACCTCAAAATATCCGCGTGTGGAAGGTTGCGCCGATTTGCCGACTAGCTTTTATTTACATAGCACCAAAACGATAATGATTTATGCGTGACTATAACAGAGTCATTGATACATTTGGTGCGCTGGCTATAGAATGAAATTACTACTGTCAAACAGCTAAGAAACAAAAGAGTCGCGAAACATATGCTTCATAACCTCACTTTCGATCTTAAAAACATGAGACCGACTGCGAATAAACGAACGGTTGTCTGTGTCGTCACATGGCGACTGCAACACGCGATATATACTTTTTTTTTTTTTATGCTCTTCAGATTGTTGATTAACGTTGAAGTTGAATCATGCACTTGACATTGGTGCGGCTGAGCGTCAGCAAATACACAAATATTAGTAAAATTATATATTCGTTTAATTTTCGTACGATATTTACTTACAAAATCGATCTATTTGATACTTTATTGTGCCGTACGATTTTTTAAATTTATGTTCTCGTGAAATTCGAATTATCTAGGCCAACAATCAAATTAATACATGTTTATTGGTAGATTTGAATTCCTAGCTTTTCTATGTTTAAATTTAAAACGACAAATATCACACGTTATTGTTATCTCCACCGTTAAAACAATTTACTGGGAAATTACAGTACCGAACAGGAAGTTTTTATTCACAACCTATACCATAAATTTATTGTCCACCTGGATTAGATATTTAAAATAATAATACCGAAATCGATTTGAGAAATTTGTAAACTTACCATTACAAAATACAAGGAATTTACATTTTTTTTTTTTTTTTTTTTTTCATGTCATTACTATATTTTATACACATGTTCATTATAATATCAAAAGCCACCTACAATGAAATAGTAGTTGCTCGCACGAGTTCCAAACAAAATTTTATGCTACCAGTGTGCGAAGTCGCGATTTTGCACACACCACACAAAGCGGAGTGTGCACGAAATTGCTCTTTGCGCACAGGTATATCATGAAATTTCTGTTGAGGTTGACTGAAAGTTTAATGACTGAAAGACGATCTGCATTCAACATTTCTGGTCTCAAGACGCATAAAAATTAATGCCTCTGAAAATTCTGTAACAACGTACTTGTCATTTTTATACAGATATAAAAGTGATGAGTATAAATTTACAAATCGGTCACCTAATAATTAAGAACTTGACGAAAATTGTACAATTGTAATTGTGTTAGCTAGATTATTACAGAAGTTTTGTAATTTTCATTAAATTATTTGAAAATTTCACCTTCACATACATAAATTTTCTCTACTATTGTTAATTTTATAGTAAATATTATGCTAATCATTATTTCACACACTACACTGAGAGAAATATATAATCGAATACACTGAATTTTCAAATATACCATTTATTTGAAAATATTCAAATGCATGGGTTTATTTGAACCAATTATATATTTAATTGCTCTGTTGGTTGAATGAAATCAAAATTTTATTGACCCAACTAAATATTCAAACTTTTTGACTAAATATTGTGTTGACTCAATTAAACTATCCTATGAAAACGTCAGACAATATATACTTATTCATATTATATCTTCCATCCTACCAACTACATTTATCATTAAATAAAAACCATATTTGTTTTAATGTGAACAATTGTATTCGAACCTGTTTAATATTCAATTGCTTCAATTAGATGGATTTGATTAATGGATTTTAAGTTCAACTGAATGGTTCTATTGATTCAAATATATATATTTAATGCATGTAATCATTTATTTATTCGACGAAACGAAATATATAGTTGCTTCAATTGTACTGGTTCTTTTCATTCAAATAATTCGGCTCTTTTATAGAGTGCATTCAAGGCAATATATTGGTATTTTGACTACACATATAGTTGCTTCAAATACAAAAATATTTGAATCAATTAAATATATTTCAAATAAATGATTTGCTGTATTCGATTTTTTTTTCTTCCAGTGTAGCTTTGTAAATTTCATATTGTCGCGGTAAATTAAAAATCTTTTTTAACAGTTTCTCTCGCTCCTCTCCGAACGCCGCGAGCTCGACCTCCCACGCACTCACACACGCGTTCACGTATCGTCTTATATCATTTATTTTTGTAACGTTTTCAAGGAAAACCGTTTGTACGGATTTCGAGATGAAATGATGATTCCACGTATTTGCGCGTTTTTATCTTTACGTTTTTTTTTTTTTTTTTTCATCCTTTTTCAGATCACATTGTAGCCAAGAAAATAGTAGGGGATATCACCGGTGAAGTGGTGTGACATGGAAACGGGATATCTGAATTTCCATGATGAGGAACACTTTTCAGATTTCTCACTGTCCCTTGGTCAGGTGAATATCCTAATTAATTGCCTTTTCAGCCTCATAAATTCTAAGTAAATGAATTTGGCAGATAGTTGATTACAATAATGGAATCTTTTTAAATATCAAGCCATTTTGCTGTACAAAAATTATATTTGTTTTTATCTGATGAAATTTTCAGCATAATCTTTTGGACGACTCTCAAAGTTCACTGTTGGCGATAGACGATGACTTTGACTATGTCGAGTCTCGTTTGGACACATCGGGTGGATTGTGGGGCACCGAGCAGGAGTAAGTGTTATTTAAGCACTATTTTTTAAGGGTACTCACTCGCTCAGTCACTTAAAAAAAGTACTAAGAAAAAAAATGTTACAGTCGATATCCTTCTTTATAAAAATCTTACCTTTAAACCTCTTCAAGTACATATCAAACACAATAATTGTGCAATTTTGTGAAGACATACAGTATCCCAGAATGGCGTGAGCTAAAAGGTTAAAAGTTTCACTTGTCATACTAGTCAGACCAAACTGGTGAACAGGTTTTAGTGTTTGATGTCTTATTTTATGTGTCGAATACTGGATTCCGTTTTGATTATAGGAATTTTTATTTCAGGCCTTTATAAGAAAGCTATGGTTTTAAATGTGTAAATAAACCTGTATTTACTAGAAACTCACTAAATAATTAGTTAGTATTAATCCAATTTACACTGCAAACTGAATCGCTATACTCCAAACGGACTCCAAACTCTTTGACGAATAAAAGAAAAGATTGAACAGTAAAATCAGTTCTCTGGTGTAGCCTGAAAGCTATGACGAGAGAAAAATTTTCCTTTTCACCTCACTGTTCTGGTGGGCTTGCAAGTTTTTACAAAATTGCAGATTTATAGGACTTGATATGTACTTCATAAGGTATAAATTTTAGATTTTTTAAAAGACACAGCGACAATAAGTTTTTTTCATATGCTTTTTTTGTTAGGAGACTGATTCACCTTAATGAAAAACCATTTTTTCCTATGTATAATTTACAATAGGAGTCAATTGCTTTACAATTATGATTTGTATAAAGGTATCAATTATTCAATGAGAATAACTGTTTGAATGGTTTTTCATATAACACTAATCAAGGTTGAATACATATTTCACCAACAAGATATTCTAAACCAATCTTAAAAAATACTCAAAATTAATTATAATTATCTTGAAAGCGTAAAATTTCCTATTTTTACATGATATTTAGTCACATTAATTTATGTAAAAAATGGTTGTCGTTGTATAAGTGATATTATTATTTATTGTCAATATGTAAATACGATTAGAAATTTTTTATTCTATAGTATACATATTTTAAGTTGTTATCACATAATATTAATAGATCATCCGTTGGCATCCCTCAAAACTTTAAATATACTGCTCCATTAAAATAGTGCCCACTCCTGGTAGTGCAAATTACTGCATCCAGCTATGATAAACCACATTTAATAAAAGTAGAACCTTGCATATTGCTTTCTCATTATTTTTTGCTTTTTACAAAGCTACCTCTATGAGAAAGTATGTTCATCGATTTTGGCTTCCCCGTAGAAGAAGCTTTGTGTAAAGCAAAAAGCAATGAGGAAGCAATTTGCAAGGTTCTACTTTGCAGGTTTGTTTTGGCTCAAGAGACGTTTTTCTAAAAATTCAAAGTCTTATAATATCTGAAAAAAATGTTTCAATTCTTTCGTAAATTTATACATAAGAAGGGGCGTGGCTGCTCTACCTGTGTACTAAAATTCAGCTTGATTAATAAAGTCGTTCTTAAGATACAGCGATTCAAATCGCTGTATCTCAAGCCTGCGACACACTCACACATACATCCATCCGAACCTTTTTTATAAACCCCTTTTTTCGATGTTTTAGACCATTCTGAGTAATCGGACATGAAAGCCAGTTTTTTTTTTTTTTTTTTTTTTTTTTTTTTTTTTTTTTTTTTTTTCTCCACGAAAACAAAGCTTTCTTTATGAGGAAGCAAAATACGTTAATGCAATCAATTGTTTTATTCAGGCTCAATGGGGACATGGCAGTATTACCTGTATCAGGGGTTGCCTCTGTTATCCCCAAAATCGAAAATATGAAGGAAGATTTTGCCAAAGTGCTCACAGACTGGCAGGAGCACATTGGCTATCTTCAGGTAATTCTTAAATAGATTACGTTATTTCTGAGCATAAAGATTAATTTTAAATGTTGTCGATATCGTTTATGTTATTGAAGCACTATTTAATTAATGCTCGGGGGTTTTCATAGGCTTCCGATATGGGAGAAGACATTGACATGGCAGAATTGAGCATGGCAATGCCAGAGAAGCTCAATACAGATCTCCCAGAGGATATTTTCCAGAGTGAAATCGCAGAGGCACAACTTACTACCCACTCGTCGCCGACAAAAAAGCGACAACGCGATTCCACAAATTCCCGGAGTCCAAAGACAAAAACAATATCTGAATCGAGCTCACAAGACATAGGTTTGTCTACTGGTCAAATATAACTTGTGCTTCTAAATTTTCAGATTGTAAACAACAACGAGGCTTTCTATTGAACCAGCTTTTAATATTTCTGTACAGTCATTTTTTAGTTGCAGCTTTTTTAATGGATATTGGCTAGGGTAAATGTACCAGTT
This sequence comes from Ephialtes manifestator, assembly GCA_963970395.1. NCBI lineage: Eukaryota > Metazoa > Arthropoda > Insecta > Hymenoptera > Ichneumonidae > Ephialtes > Ephialtes manifestator. Next base: position 9,245,621 of record OZ019973.1, read on the forward strand.
ATGGTGTACCGACTTTTAGATTTGAAAAACTGTGTAAGTTTGAAGTTAGAAGAAGGATTATTAAGATGGCCTCATTCTTGTATGGTTATACTCGCAATAGAATATAATTGGATATTTTTCCAATTAAAATGCCAACATTTCCCTAATTAAATTACAAAGTCCATTTCACTAACTGTGGCCAACGATACTTTTAACGAATTTCAACATTCTTGAGCGCTGTAACTTATAAGTTTTTGAAAAATACTGGCAAATTACATTTGGGGCATTCCATACCAATTCGACCAGCCTCAGTCTCCGACTCTTTTGGATGTTGATAATTATTTTTTTACTTACTCACCCGTGCCAATGGAGAACGCTTATTTTTCTTTTAGATTTTTCATTTTTCATTTCGGGAAGATATGTTTTTTTTTTTTTTTTTTTTTGGGCTAAAAACTTTCGAATGCTTACATCTTCTAAAATATTAATCGGACGACAAAAAAAATTATGGGTGAAAAGTTTTGTCTTGAAGTATACTTTCATGGCGAAATGAAAATTAAAAAATCTTTAAAAAAAAATAAAATAAAAAGATTTGGCGTTCTCCATTGAGCACGGGTGAATACGTAAAAAAAATAATTAACAACATCCGAGTGGATCAGGGTCTGAGACTGGTCGAATTGCTATGGAATGTCCCAGTATATACTCCCAAAATAACTGATGATTTCACTAATGCTATTAAATACTAGGGGTGTGCGGGTACCCGATTCATTCGGGTACTCGAGGTCGGGTCGCGTACTCGTCGAGCCGAGATTTTTTTCAATAACCGTAATAATCGGGTACCCGATATAACCAGCGCTCGATGCAAAAACGGATGCTCGATATAATTGGGTAGTAGATGCAACAGCGGGTACTCAAGATAATGTCTTCAAAACTTTGAAAAACTGCCCCGATTTTTGTCCGCCGTCACCTACTCACTTTCCTACTATTTTATCATTTCTTCACTTAGTATGTATAGACAATTTATAAATTTACATTTCATATATTATAAATGACATATAAACCAGCTTTACTGCAGCTGCAAGAAAAGTATCATATGCGCGTCGTTTCTTCACTCAATTAGATGTTTGTTAACCTATATTGTATAGCATTGTATGGTTCTCAGTTCTTCCGAATTCCGGGAATGTGTCTCCATCTCACTCACGCGCGTGCTCAAACGTGTTTAGTGCTGTAGTGGACGCATAAGCGTCGCTGTGCATAAGCGATCGTCAGAGACGGACTTGTCCTCTATGCCTTCATCGGTCTACGTCTTTCCCCTGATTAGTTAATTAGATTTTGTTGAGTGCGGCGTTAAACAACTTTTTTTGTATTATTCGCGATGTCGGCATCCGGATCGAGTGATAGTGTCCTATACATTTTTCCATCTTCGTGGTTCTTATTGGTTCTTATTTGCAGCTACTAACCGTACTTCCTAAAACAGCATGAAAATATTGAATATAAAAACTATTCGAGTACTCGAAAAATCCGGGTACCCGACCCGAACAAAATAAAAATTACTCGACTCGACCCGACTCGAAAAAAAGTGCTACCCGCACACCCGTATCAAATACTAAAGGTGACACAGATAGTGCAGAACTACAACAGGTACATCTTCCCAACATTTTTCAGGTCTATCAAGGACTCATGGAATTAAATTACAACAGTTAATTTTCAGCAATAAATTTACTCTATTACCCGCCCATTACATTGAGAACATTTTATACCATTTAATTTTTTTTTAGTTCCAATATGAATTATGATCAATCCAGTTGTGTGGGCAAAAAATGTTGTCTTTTACATAACTAAATCACTGTGTACAAGGGGAGCTTTGTCATTCAATGTTTCAAGGGTCCAATAGACGATGTTGTGAGGTCACTGATTACATACATACACATATTTTTACAGTATGTTACATACTTTTTCGTAAGATTCGATACTCATTCAAGATTCCGATCGATATTCACTTTTCGTGTCGAATTTTGGCATCGTGTAACGTGTCTCTAAGTGAGTTCAGTTTTTTCGTCCCACCCTAGTACACATGGGTCGGATGCCTCCGCGGTATGCCAATTAAGGTGTTCCTATGGACGATGCACTTTTCTGAAATTCTTATAGAATGATCGCCAATAATTTAAAAAAATTTCTGCAAAATTTGAATGTGATCGCCTACCGTACTTCGGAATTATTTAATGTCAAAGTTGTTCATGCAGTATACGCCAGAGGTTACACTCAAATAGGTGATGAAATGAAAAAAAAAGCCAAAAAATGGTGTTGAAAAGAGAATTTTCTTCCCCAACTTTTATCCAAATTTCAAGTCGATTGCCTACTTCATTTTTGAGATATCATCTGAGAAATTATCAGTTCTCTCTCTGACTCATGCATTTTCGCGTTGATTGTTTGTCTTGCACAGAAAACAATTGATATCTGCCTCTCTGACACTCGCATCTATGCTGTTTGCATCAAGGTCGAACTTTGACTTCTCACTTTTCGGAAGCTGTCACTTTAAAAAACAGCACTTTCCCGACGACATACTTCAAACTTTGTTCAACACTCCAGAATTTTTTTTTTCCGCGACTTCGCTAAAAATAACCTTATTTCGTGTGCGCAACTTCACTCCACATGCGTAGTCGCCATTGGTAAAATGAATTGCAATTGTTGCGTTCATTTTGCAAGTACAAAATAGGGAGATTTTTTTGATACGTTGTTGCCAGCGTTGTTCGATTGTCTAACGGAATTATATTTAAAAAAGTGAATTATTCAAATGTAGAATTCAGGGTATTAACTGATAGATACAGGACGAACTTTGGTCAGGGAAAACTGATGAATTAGTCACGGAAGTCAAGGAAAAGTCAGGGAATTTTCGTCTCGGAAAAAAAGGTTATTCATCCATATGTAACACTGGCAGAATCTGGCAATTCACGACTTGTGTGTCCACAGAATCCGCAACTTTCGACCCTTGTCACATAATATACTATTTTTGAGACCGTTGCGAAGGTGTCAGGTATATGAATTTTTCGAAATAAATAAAATACCGAGAACGACTCATGTGTACAATTTCTGAGTTAAATTTGAAATAAGAACGATTACATGTATCAAATGTTCTCAATATAATTATTTTATCGACAGTTTCTTTTTTTCACTGTTGATAGTTGAGTTTGATTGTTTTTTTAATGCTATTTGTACAATTAACAATTCTGTTTCTTCTCTATATACAGATCTTTGTGCTATTATGCTTTTGTAAATAATTAATGTTTCTTTTTAGTTTCAAAGAAATTAACAATCTTCATTTGCATAGATGTTATAGGGCTAGACATGAGCGAGGATATAGAGCCCGAGCTCGACCTGATGCATATCGATTGCGATCAAGCGAGTTCCTTTCCCGATGATATTGATTATGAGTTATTAGGTTTGTGTTTTTCCTCTAGTTATGCATGCACAGCGCGGGAGGTTGCGAGAGGTGCAGCCGGAATAAATGCTGTGCTGTGCCTTTGTTGCTATCTTACGACGTTGACAAAAAAAAATGATATTTTTTACACGAAAATTAGAAATTTCGATACCACGAATCCGTAGGAATCGAATTCAATCTATTTTGTCGATGATAGCTTGAATTTCGAGGCATTCGTTGCACTGGTAACATCGACTGACGTTACTGTTGACGAATCGGATTGATCCAACCGGATGACATTCTTCATCTGTCGTTATTTCAAAGAGCTTTCATCCATTCGCAACAAAAATTCAGTTCATCCTTTCGATGATAGATTGAACTAAATATGCGTCTGGAAATATTCAATAGCTCTCTGAAATTGTCGACGCTACATTTTTCCTCTTGGTATTCAGCGATCCCAGCCGGTGTATCACGATCGAACGTTCAACGGAGGAAGCTGAATTCTCATCTGTAAAAAAATTACGAGTTCAATCTGTCTAGTCAATGACAGAATTGAATTTGTATTCAAATCAATAATATAATAATATTCTTTCATACATAGTGATGAATTTAACGCAAGAGTAAAACTAAACGTTTGAATGGCAAAAATTGTTCGATTTAGACGCTGCGAGGGGTAAGAGCAACTTCGATCTGGCTTCCTACATAACCGGAGATGACGACGAACAATGCGTTCAACCGGAGTCTCCGCTGAATGCAGCAGATGAACCGCTCGAACTCCAGCAAGTAATCAAAGAAGAGATACAGGAGTTAGAAGAGCGGTCGAAGAAAATTAGAAACGCCGCGAAGACTGTGAAATCTCCTGTTAAAGTGTTGAAGGCGCCAATTAAGATCGAAAGACCCGACAGCGGTTCCGACAATGAAGACGCCATTGACGTTGAAACTGTTACGGAACAAATGCCAGGTAAATGTCATTCGCATTTCACAGACTTTTTCAACATAGATGTACCTTGTGAGAAACGATGATTTCTAATTTCGCTACTGACTTAATGTAGTCGTTCCACTACGTGCTAGTCAAATCAGTGCAAATGTTTTAATTGCGTTTCTACAAATGTTGGTAGTTCTATCAACTCTTGTGAAGAGCGTCATGAGTCCTTAAGGATGTTATACAGGTTAACAGTTTTGAAGATTTTTGTCCTCATTCTTTTAATCAGAGTTGTAAATGCATAATACTTATAGAAATAAAGATAATGATATGATCAGCTTTATAATTATAAATTCATAATAATAACATATAGCGATTATCATACAATGACTAAACTTTCGACTAGCTGCAAAAATTATTATTTTGTAATACAATTTCATGGCAATCATTTTGAAAAAATGAAGATATATAATTAATGTATTAAGAAAGTAATGCATTATGTAATGCAATAATAATAATCACTACGTATTATTATTATGAAAACATAATTACAAAAATAAACAAACTGTACTGTAAACTAGAGTTTATGAATTAATGTGGTTTTACAACGCTGCTTTTTATGTTGTAAAGAAAAACACGACTAATTTTTAATATTTTTATAAACATTTTGCCCACATGGTTGTTGAGATATAAATTATCATAGTTCCGTGATTTCATATGGGTATAACTCAACTGCAATGCTGCTAACGTTAAAATATTGCGCCGTTGCCAAGTCGATGTGTGCAAAATACTCAAATTAAAGTGAATTTTCTGGCATGAAACGACGTACCTCATAACAAAAATGATTATCAATTACTTTGTAATCTACTTCGCGAACTCAAAACTATCGATGCGTCACCTTCCTTTTTAATAATCTATTTCATACTTAACAGTTATCGTCAGGATAAAGAAGAGTCAAATCAACAATGCAATTGAGAGTAAATAATAGATAAAATAATAATAAAACTTCATTTCTGCAACATATATCAATTAATTCGAAACATGAATCATCGTTGTTTATGCAACTGCATATTGGAAATATATTTTATAGCCTGTATATGCCATTTTAAGATATTCAACATACAGTTATTTAACGACTTACCAGTACCTGTATAACATCCTTGAACAATTTCTCTGAGTTACCTCAGTTTAATTAGGAGCCGTCAAATTTACGTACCATCTCCGAAGATGACCTTAATCGAGTAATGTTTTTGAATGCATACAATTTTACTGAAACTACAAAAACTTTGCACTGATTCGATCAGTGTAAAGTCCTTAAACCTATCTCGTGGATTAAGTTCTTTCGTAGAAAATGTTTCTAATGCTAATATAATGTCATATTACAATTTAACAGTGCTGGAAGCTGGCGACGTGAAGAGCCTACTGGAACAGTTCGAAGCTTCGGAAGCATCGGCGATCGCTCGTCCGGCCGCCCGAAGCAAAGTTGAAACGTCGGAGGCTACTAAGCTGGGAGCGCGAAGTAGCCGACCGAGCGTGAAAGTTCGCACGGTCGATCAGTCGAAGCAGACACTGCTCAAGAAATCCGTAGAGACACAAGACTCCAAGTTTCATAAGAATATACGAGATTCCTTGCCAAAAGAGGTGATCGACAGGATAAAGGTGATTGCGCCGATTTCTATTGAAATCATTTTCACTTCCCTTTTCTGTAACTCATCTCACATTATCCTCCACCGTCACTTCGCAAATTATCCTTTCCACTTTCTTCGGAATTTTTACGCACGACGAACAGAGAGCATCCCACTGACATACAATTATGATCTTGTGCATTAGGCCTCGGCACGCAAGAAAGTAATATCGGTGATACCGGCGTTGTCGAGCACCAAAGTTGGAGCACGGAATAACGGCACAAGAATGCAGGAAGCCGCTGCAACGCTCTCGAGAACCAAGCTATTGAAAATCGTAAGTTACATGTCGACGAAATTCTGTTTTTTTTTTTTTTTTTTTTTTTTTTTTTTTTTTTTTTTTAAGCATGTCAAACCGAGGCGTTCGCAGTTTCGATAAAAAAAAACATCGTTATTTTCTTTTGTATTACACGAATATTCAATGCGTTTAATCGATTGACAAAAATAATATTAAGGAATTCACTGGAAATATGGATAAAATTTATTATACAAATAAATAAACAAATCAGGTGGCGAATGGTTCGAACGGTTCAACCGGACGAGTCGACGGTTCGGTGCAGCTGGATCACGACTACTGCAGTAGCAGCAGCAGCAGCGGTTCGGTCGCGAGTAATTCCGAATCGTGCGGCTCTGGTGGCGCCGGAGGTGGAAACAGCGATGGTGGTATGGCCGAAATTGTGCCAATATCCAATAAATCTCTAGGCTATTATGTACCAATAACAAACAAAAAAACGGAAGGCCCTCGAAATGGTAAAAAGAAGACGGAGAGTCGTGGAAAAACGGGTGATCGTTGGGCAGATTGCGGTTCGAAGAAGGACAGCGGCTTGGAGTCTGGCGATGTCAGCGATGCGAGCGAAGAGCCAGCATCGATTTTGCCATCCACCGAGACGCAGAATCGCAATTCTTCCGCTAAGGTTGTCACGAAGGATTCGCAACAAGTCAAGGCAATTTCCGTGCGTAACAACAATGCGGAAAACCCGGTGGTTTCCAGTGCCGGCAGTTCCTGTGGTAAAACATTGACAAAAGCAGCACAACCAGTGTACGAAATGAAAATTCGTTCGGCACTGGCTACGAGCATACTTCAGCTTCGCAAGGGTGTAATAACGAAGACCAAAAGTCTTGAAAACGGTCACAAGGTGAAGCAAATGGTTTCGGTGCTCAAAAAACCACCAAACGCGCCACAATCGAGCGTCCTGACAAATAAACCGAACGAGTCTATTGTCACGACGAAAAATAGCTCAAACAACGAGGTACAGAATATAATCGTTCAAGAGACAACGACGATGGATCAGGGTAATGAGCAATCTATAATGCCGAAGAGTCTCGGCGAGGAGACGAAGAAACCACCAAGGAGAAAATTAAATTTGGCAGAGTACAGAAGCCGACGGGAACAAACACGCAGCGACAACAGTCGTACATGCTCGCCGGTGCAACCCATGACTCTTGTATACGTTCATCACGCCTCTACTACCACCGAGCCAATTAAGGACGATCCGGAAAATCCTGTTTGGTCGGAGAGGGAAATTGTCTCGGTTTTGAAGCCCAAAGCCGAAATCGAGGAGGAGAAGAATCGGGAGAAACCCGCAACTCGAGAAATCGCCATTCAGACTAATGAGACTGTTTTCGATTGTCCCACGAGGACTCATGACGACGAGACTGAGGTTACTAAAGTAGCTGAGACAAACACTGAATCCAGGTATAATATATTTTTTAAAGATACTTTTTCTGATAAATACCTCAAAAATGGATGGAAAGTAGAACCATGTACATTGCTTGCTCATAATTTTCCGCTCTTTTACAATGCAATTTTGGCTTCCTCATAGAGGAAGCTTTGTAAAAAGCGAAAAATTATGAGGAAGCAATCTACAAGGGATTGCTTCCTCATAATTTTCTCAAATCTTTGCACCTTGTTTTAAGTGGCTCTCTCGCACTATTTGTTTTTTTAATTCTCACAAAAAAAACGACTGAGTCGATTAAGGAGCCAGAAGCTTTTTTTTTTTTTTTTTTTTTTTTTTTTTGAGAAACCAGCTTTTGAAATTTCTGCGGGGCGGAGGGGTGTATCACTGCCTCTTAAGATTTTTTGCAGCTTCAAAAAGGGTTTAATAATCGGATGCTCCAGTGATATCCACATTCGATGAAACTCTTTTTGAAGCTGTAAAATGTCAGTATGCGTGAAACAGTTGATTACAGTTTTTGATTACAGAAGGTATTTCACATGCTCTTAGGTGCACCTGCTGTTATAAAGAACTATTTGGCAAAATAGATTAACTTTTACGATAGTTAGAGCGACCATGATTTTTTTTTACATATATTAAAAAAGGCACAAAATCGAAATTTGTGTATACAAAAAAATGGAAAAAAATCAAAGATGGGCTGGTGTTTCACTTATTTACTACATTTCACCTCGATAGCTGAAACCATTCTTCAGTTATATGCGCTTGAATTTTCGAAGTTGTATACGGGTCATTCCATCCCAATTCGACCTGGGCCTGACCCTCGACCTCCCCGATTTGGCTCGTAATTTTTTGTAGGTCTGGTTAGACCCTCAAATGCATCAGATTTTATTTTTTTATTTTTTCTATACAAATTTTGTTTAAATATTATTTTAAAGAGACATATCGAATGCCATAATTTAAAAATCTGAAAAATACTTTGTTGAATATTAAAATTTTCTAGCTTATAGCCAAAGTGGGCAAAATTTTTCTTCTTATAGTTTTGAAGCTTTTTTTATATAAAAAAAAAGAAAAAATAGATGAAAAAAATTAATCTACTACAGGCGATTGATGAAACGTTTATTTATGTAAACTCGGATTTTTTAGAATTTTTTTTCAGATTTTTAGGATTATCTAAAAAAAATTCTGAACTAAGGCAATTCCAGCACCATAAACGCCACATCCTAACACCAGCAATCCATCATTAAAAAATCTGCAAAAATTCTAAAAAAATTCGAGTTTACATAAATAAACGTTTGACCAATCGCCTGTAGTAGACTAATTTTTTTCATCTTTTTTTTTCTTTTTTTATGTATATATTTTTTTAAATTTTGTTTCTTTCCGTATGCTTTCTTCAGGCTTTTACGTTGCCTCTCCCCTTTTTCCCCGTTCTATCATAGACACCCCGTTCCCTGTTCACTTCCTAGTGACCCCCCCCTAGAGTGTTGTCCGCAGCCACTCATCCTAATGCACTACTGTATCGCATTTGCACGAGGGCACAGGGAAACTACGGAAAACCTGGTCGATACAGACGGCTTTATTTTTACTGAGTTTCTATTGTACGAGAATACATTAGAAACTCAGAAAAACTGCCTCCCGCTCAGCAGTTGGCGCGCAAACGAGTGCACGGCTAAGCGGTCACTCATCCAAGTTATGGCCGCAAATAATGCTGTTTAACTCTGGGGACCGCCGAAGCACACACATGGACCGCGCGTCCACTACTGTCGGTTCTTTTTTTTTTATATATAAAAAGCTTAAAAATTATAAGAAGAAAAATTTGGCCCACTTTGGCTATAAGGTAGAACATTTTGATATTTAACAAAGTATTTTAAGGCCGTTCATAAATGACATCACCACACTAGGGCGGGGGGGGGTCCGAAAAAGAGTGACGTTTTGTGACGATGGTGGCGGGGGGAGGGGGGAGGCACAATTGTGACGTCACGCATGTTTCAATTTTTTTTTAAACCTCACGCAAAATTTCCGAATCTCGGAAGAGATCATTTCCCGATGAAATGATCTCTTCCGATTATTTCATTGGTCATCTTCGTTTTTACTAGTTTTGGAGCACTTTTAGTCAACGAGCAGAGTATTTACGTTTTCGTTAAACCGATGTATGAAAAGTTACATTATTGTTCCTACTATTCATAAATAATATAAAAATATTTATTATCGTTCGAATATGTATGATATATATATATATATATATAAAACGTTTTTTGATAATACAAAAATTGAAATTATTGTTTCTTATGGGGGGGGGGGGGGGGGGGGGGGGGGGTAGGCGAGATCGCGTGATGTCACGTTTGGGGGGAGGGCTTTGCAATTGTGACGATACGTGACTAGTGGAAGGGCGGGGAGGTCCAAAAACATCAAATCCGTGGTGACGTTATTTATGGACGGCCCCTTTTCAGAATTTTTTCAGATTTTTAAATTATGGCATGCAATATGTCACTAAAAAAATATTCAAAACAAAAAACTGCATAGAAAAAATTAAAAAATAAAATCTAGTGCATTTGACGGTCTAACCAATACTACAAAAAATTACGAGCCAAATCGGAGAGGTCGAGCGTCAGACCCAGGTTGAATCGGGATGGAATGCCCCATGCATACACACGACACACACATACACACGGACATATTTTCTAGACTACTTTTGTCGATGTTTTAGACCATTCTAAGTTTTCTGACATGAAAATTTCGAATAAAATTTTTTTCTTCAAGAAACCAAAGCTTCCTCATCGGGAAGCAAATGTTTTGTACCGAATTTAGTAAAAAAATCAACTAAGGTGTTAGAATATTATAGAACATTGAATTAATTAAAACTTAGTTTTAAAAAAACATTGCAAAGTCGGGTCTTGCTTCCTAATCTTGCACATTACTGGAAGATTTCTCTACAAGAAAACTAAATTTGGTCAGTCTATGTCGACGTAGAGGATGCTGCTTGATTTCCCTACATGGCGGTTGCGACGAAATATTTTTATAATGTAGAGGAAAAATTAACTTTGCTTATTTCTTTTGTATTCACGTAAAATTTTTAATTTTTCGACTATTTATTTATTTGTTTATTTATTCTCCAGTGAACGGGAGAAGTCCCTTGTAAATACTGACAAAAATGGTATATTAAAGATATTACATATTTGACATATTATATAGTGCACTATAACAAATTACAAATTAAATCTACAGCAAACATTGAGAAACTAAATCTTGGAAATTATTTTTCTTCTGTAATTCCAAATCTTTCAATTAATAAAAGATATTATATTTATGGTACGAGACATACGTAAATTTGCAATATAGAATAGATAATTTATGAATTAAAAACAAAATTTCAGGGTGACAAGGATGCGAGATAGAAAGACTCGCAAATACCGGCAACGTAGGAGTAGCTCGAGCTCGAGTCGCTCGAGGTCACGCAGCCGAAGTCGTAGCAGGAGTAGAAGCAGAAGCAGAAGCAGAAGCAGAAGTCGAAGCCGAAGCCGAAGTAGGGGCGAGTCACGAAGCAGGAGCAGAAATAGGAGTCGCAGCAAAAGCAGTCGCAGTATGAGCAGTCGCAGCAGGTCGAGAAGATGCAGCAGCAACACTCGCAGACGACGAATAAGTCATCGCCGAAGCTCTGTGAGCTCGAGCAGCAGTTGGTCGTCGCGTTCGCGTTCTCACACGAGATCAACTTCGCGATCGATATCGCGCTCGCTTAGATCGAGGTCACGTTCATCAAGATCCCGATCAAGATCCAGGTCATCTTTCAGATACTCCAGTTGTTCGAGGTGAGCATTCTATTAGTGAACATCTATTTAAATAATTTGAATCTGGACATTTTAAAGCATTTTAGTAAGGAATAACCAGATTCTTAAGGTATTCCGAGCGTAAGATGATAGTCTTCAGAATTTAATAACTGTTCGCTATACTGAAGTTTTATTACGTAGAATCATGTCAAAAACCCCCGTTCCGGTAACCGATCATTTAATTATTATTTATCACTTTAAAAAGTGCAAAATTAGCACAGAAGTATATGGGAAAACCTCCCGTTCGCGATTCAATTGCCGATTTCATGAGGCAAACATCTCGATATCGGAAAGATAAAATATGCAATGCATACAGCGGATTTCGGAGCTCAATTATCGTGCTTAAAAACCTGACCTTACCGAAGTCTTTCGCAAGACAATATTATCTTGTTTGCGACATTATAGCATGGTAACGCTGTCCTCATCCTCAGCTGTATTTATAATGGTCTTCGGCGGTTCGCGCGCAATTTAAAAGTGTTTGTTTGAGGTTAAGGAGGCTTCTGCGCTTCACACTAGTCAAATCAAAGCCAAATTTCTAAAATTGTTTTTTCAATTTTTGGTGATTTAAATAAAATCTACTGATATATGCACATGACCGATACCCAGTTTCTACGTACTTTTTTTTTAAAGAATAAACCATAATAATAATCCAATTATGATGAGCAATTTGATTATCGGAAGATCCTTAATCGATTGACCGTCAAGATTTTTTTTAGTATTATTTGTTAAAGAAGTTACAATTATTTGTGTGCCAGATGTTAGATTAGGGCAGGTTACTTAAACGTTTCTATCTCTTGAACTACTAATACTATCAAAAATCTGGACGGCCAATCGATGAAACATGTTTCCACAAACAAAATCAGCCATTGCTCGTAATAATCGAACTGATATTACGGTTTACGCTTTCAAAAAACAGGATGAAACAACGTGACATCGGACATTGCAAATATCAATCGATTTACTTTTCATGTCACCGCTGTGAATAAATTTTTATATTAAGAACTAATGATGCTGCTACGTGAGTGACGCCTCGGAAAGTTTTTTTTTAACTCAGAAATTGTAGAAATGCTTTTAAAAATTCAGCACTCATTTGACTAGTGTAAAATGCAGAATCCTGTTTAATGCAGTCTTATTTTTGTGTTCATAATTTGCATTAATAACGTAATTAGTACAACTCATTTGATATATTTTATTCCTGCCAATGTTACACCGGCCGGCGCAGTTTGATGTTTTCGTTATATTTGAAACGATCCTGTATTATCATTTTGATAAATGCTTTGGTGCCCTTTCTTTCAATATGGCGCTCAATCACGCGGTTCATTACTTTAAAAAATTGATATATTATATGTATATTTTATGCACCAAGGAGTTTAATCGGACCTTTAAAAAAGCTTCTAAAATCATTCCACGGCGGTACAGTGTCACATACTCGAGAATATTAAGAGCCCCGCCCAGGCACCACAAAACCTGCATTTTCACGCTCGGAATACCTTAAAATAAAAATAGCAAATATTGCGCGGATAACTTTGGTATATTCTTAAGCTAGTTCACATAGGAAAGGGGTGTAGATGGTTGCGGACTCAACACTAGGATGCCTTTAACCAACTTGCCATCATTTACATAATCGTATATTTTAGTTTTTCATTTAGTATTGAAGGATTCGGGTATCTAAAAAAAAATCTGCAAGAAATATTCGTTATTGACAATACTACGGCTTCGGAAAAAAACTTACATTTTATAAAATCCATAAAGTGATAATTCAAAATTTGCATGTGATTTAAAAAAAACTGGCGTCAATGAGATTGTCTCTAGTCCGAATTTACAGATTTTAGAAAGCCTTACAAAAGTGTCTTTGAAGAATCTATCAAGAGATTATAATTGTATCTCGGGACGAGAAGGAACACAACACTTTTAACTTGTCCCAATATTTCGATCTAACGAGTGGACGGATTTTAACTTTCAAAGCAGATTTTCGGATCGTTTACAGGAATTCAGAATCGTATAGAAACTAGATCAATCGTATCCTAATATTCAGTCGGTTTTTAATAAATCAAATTTCTTTGTAGATCATACAGACATTAAATATAAATCTCTATACTCGGATGCATAAGCACTTTGTATTGAATTAAACGTGTTGGCCATGTTGAGAAAAAACCGGGAAATGTTAGGGAAAAAGAATTGGTCAGAAAATCAGGGAAAAATCAGGAAATTTTTTTGTTGGACCGGGAAAAAATTACAGTATCTTTAATAAATGAATTACAAGATTTCTTAGACATTTTTATTCCTGACCCCTTTTTATGATTCAAAAAAAATTTCAATGATCACTAACATATTCGTCTACTAAGAAATCTAGTCAATTAATGTAAGTAAAAGGACAATAGTTTACGTTTCGCGTGTCTTCTAACTATTGTATTCGTGTATAAAAAAGACTGTCAAAACCATTGTTATAAACAATATTGACAAAGAACGTGGTTTCTAATAATCTTACTTTAATTAAAAAATTTTACAATACCAAAGTTTTTTAAGACTAGTGAATATATTTTTTAAAACTATTATATTTGTCATTGATCGAGAAATCGAAATATATGAGTACAGATACGAAAATATGAAATGTACGAATTTAAAAAAAATTAATATAGAAACATGTATTTCTACCTTTTTTAATATGTTATTGTTAGCGTTGTTCGATTGTCTAATGGAATTATGTTAAAACATGAGTTATTAAAATGTAGAATTCGGGGTATAAACCGATAGATACAGGCCGAACTGTAGTCAGGTGACTGATGGATTTGTCAAGGAGAGTCAGGGAATTTTTACTCGAAAAAAGAAAATGGCCATCACGTTAAATAAGACCTCGAAATCTAAAATCCGTTAACTAGATTGATCCAAAAATTATAACAAGTACATTAATTTTTTCAAGTATTCCACTATACGGTTGTAAAACTATATTTTCCAGTACTCTATATGATTGTAGAAAATTGCATTTTATGAAGTTTAAATACAATTTTTTTAAAGCAGTAGTATTATCAAAAAACGAAATGTTCCCATGACTTTTTTTATGTGATTTGTTCCCTTTAAGAAGGATGTAAATTCAAGATTATGCGTTAATCCTAGATAAAGAGAGAGAGAAATATCATAGGGAAAATGGTGATTGTAGGTCTTCATCTCGATCGAATTTGGAAAGGAGTAAGTGGTCGGGTGGTCGTCGAAGGCGACGGAGGGGGCGACACGATCAAAGGACAAGTTATGATAGGTACAGACGGGGCTCCTCAGGTAGCAGCCACGGCTACAGAGGATGGCGGAGGTAATCATTGAAAAAAGAAAAAACGGTCCATTGAGGAAAAAACGAATTCTTGACTTTGGAATAATTTGCGTTTGCATCCGGTTCGCTTACAAGTTAGATAGCGAACACGTTTTGTAATTGAGACCCTAGGCGTTAAATTAACCATTTTTCCTGTAACAGTGTGGGGATTAAAACAGCTCGTGACGTCACATTTGATTTCTCCCTTAGCATTGCAGGAAGCGGCAAAAGTTTTGACGCTGATTTTCTTTTTTCTTTTTTTTTCTTTTTTCATTTTTTTACGTAGAATAACATTTGTGGACTTGAATAATCGTCTCTAATGAGACACACGTAATTTGTATTGCAATTAAAGGCGTTTTTTCGATTGTTCTCGAGTTGTGCTAACCATTCGTGCACTTTATATGAATTCGTAGAAATATCATTTTGATAGCGTTGCATTAATAATTTATTTATGTTTTTCCCTGTAACAGATCGTCCCAGAGTTCTTATAGTAGAAGACAGTATGATAGTTGGTACCACAAGGAGAAGAAGAGACAAATGGAAGAACGACGAGTCATTTATGTTGGACGATTGGATGAGAACACCACCAAGATCGATTTACGACGACGATTCGAAGCTTTTGGACCTGTGCTGGACATCAGTGTACACTTCCGTGAGCATGGGTAAGATTACAGTACAATTTCTCCACAAAATGTCGGTTGATTACGCTAAAATTCAATTTGTCGGTTTGAAAATGGTTCGTCTCGAAATCGTAAATACTTTTTTTTATTCATTAAGAACTTCTGGTTGAGTATTTAATTAAAAAATGTATAAATTTATAAGTTGTATATTTAAATGTTTTCTTCAATTTTCAGTGATAATTATGGCTTTGTTACGTTCGCTTATAAAAACGACGCTTACGAAGCCGTTGAACACGGAAACGACGACCCCTCTCTGCCACAGTACGATCTCTCGTTCGGGGGACGCAGAGCTTTTTGTAAAGTAAAATATGCCGACCTAGGTAAGCATTAGCGTCAAAATACGAATTTGTGTACAACAATTTCTAATCTCCAAAAAATTCGTCTTTAAGTGTTGTCATTATTTTTGCTTCCTCGTAGAGGAAGCTTTGTTTTCGTGAAAAAAAAAAATGTCCAAGTTTTTTATGTGAGGACACTCAGAATGGTCCAAAATGTCGAGAAAAGTGATCTAGAAAAAAATTCCGTACGTATGTATGGGTGTGTGTATGTGTGTATGTGTGTATGTATACAACTTCGAAAATTCAAACGATGATAACTCAAGAACCATTTTAGCTATCGAGCTCAAATTTGGTACACAACTGGAGCATTAGCTCCTCTTTAATTAGTACTGCAAATGTTGACTGAATGGATCTAACAATTTAGATTTTGTAGCTTTTTAAATTTAAAAAAAAGGGCGTGGTCGTTCTAACTTTTGTCAAAATTAGTGTATTATGCTAAATAGTTCTTCATAAGAGCATTTGCACTTGATGTTATTTGGTATTGAATTTGGCTCGAATCGGTCGAGTGGTTCAGATTTTATGGAGTTTAGAAATTTTTTTAAAATTGACATTATGTCATTAATTTTTTCAAAATCTGATCTGATATATCGAGCTCAAATTTGGTACATGAACAGATTAATATTCAGCTATGATAAATATATAATTTAGTGATAAACGATATAAAAATGTTTGTTTTATGGAATTTTAAATAATTGAAAGAATTAACGGTATCGCGTTAAGGTAAACGTACCAATGGCGGGACGTTTAAGGCGGTGTCTGTTTTGTATGCCAATTTCCGCATGCATATATTAATTATTTTGCAAATGGTGGTAACGAATTGCAAGATTAGAGTTTCTAGTTTCTAAAAACTATACAATAAAAATATTTCTGATTGTTTGATAAATAGTTATTGATTAAAACGCTGAAAAATGCAGATGTACCAGTGCCGGGACGGGTATTTTTGTGCATGTCCCGCTGCCGGGACACCAAATGTGCGTATCGGTGGACATCTACAAATTTTAATGCATCTGCTTGAAAAGAAATGCCAAACAATGTGCGGTTCACATATTTACACATATGATGCAATAAATAAAACATATATGTTTATAAAATACATATATATATTTTAGTAAATTATGAATGAAGTTTTTGCTACCGCATAACCCGACATCCGCGTCAAAATGTCAATCGTGCGATTGTGTCCCGGCTCTGGGTCGCAGCAAGATTGCTTACTACTTGCCCCAGTCGCGGAACATACGTTGGACAGTGGTGCCAACGTATATTCGGTCAGCTCCAATAACGGGACACAAAAATTACGAGTTTTAAGATATTGTACGTAACATTTGACAGTGTAATCTTAAACTTTAAGAATTTCTGAATTTGAAATACCTATGGAAAGTCTCGAACGAACTATAATCTCCGGGGTATCATATTAATGATTATTCGGCTCTCCTTAGCTAATTGGTTTAGGGATTTGCTGAAAAAGCTCGAACACCATAGATCCGCTAATATACTTATTATTTACATTTTCAATTTACGATGAAAAACATGAAATCTTTTCACGTATGTTAATTATATATAACAGATACAATTGGAAGAGTTATTTTTTAGTATTTTATCCATTAAACTCTTAGTATCTACAAATATCCCTTTAGTGTCCCTCAATTGGGACCTGTCCCACCATTGGTACGTTTACCTTAACTGCGGCAAAACATTAGATAGCAATCACAAATTAAATATGTGAACGAATGAATATGCAGCCATGATAGATATGTAATTTAGTGATGAACGGAAAAAAATTTTGATTTTATGAAATTTCGGATTATCAAAAATTTAACGTTGATTTGGTGGTGGGGGGTGGGGAGGACCCAGACCAGGGTCGAAACGTATAAATAAATAAAGATTTCTCTTTATTTAACTGGGCCACCAATAGCCTACCAAGCACCAAATCATCATATTACTCGGCCACAGCATCACTAACATCAAAAATTTAACTGTATCGCATTAACTTTTGTAAAACTTAAGATATCAAGCCCAAATTTGGTGTGCACGAAATCATATTCAGTCATTATAGATATATAATTTAGTGACAAAACGTAAATAATTATGATTTTATGGAATTTCTAATTATTTTAAATATTAACTTTATCGCGTTATCTTCTCTTAAAAAGTTGGTGGCGAGATATATCGACTTTCGAGTTTTAGTATCGAAAGTGCGAGATTTAATTGTTGTCGGTTTATTCGTGCTGTTATTGGTCGACGGTGTCGTCAGGCAGTCACACTGCGATCGGGACGGTAGGGTAGCATTTACGCCAAACCCATTTCCGCCAAAGTCTGTTTTCGCCAAAATCCGTTTCAGCCAAAATCCGTTTCCGCCAAAACCGTGTCGATACGCTAGATGGCGCTGTAAGCTCGTTCCACGTTATTCGATCCCTGAAAAATGCCGAGTCTGCACGGTCGAGATCTGCTGAATATTCCGGTCCCCGACGTCGTGTCCACAATAACGTCTCTGGTTATTTCACTTCGTAATTCAATATACCGGGTGTCCAGAAAAGGCCAAGTCGTCTATAGTTTTTCAACTCCAGGTCGACCTCTCCATAGTATCGTTGTCCAGGTCGATCTCTCCAAACTTTTTAAGTTCCAGGTCGACCTTTCGATAGTTTTTATGTTCCAGGTCGGCCTCTCCATAGTTTTTAAGTTCCAGGTCGATCTCTCGATAGTTTTTAAATTCCAGGTCGACCTCTCGATAGTCTTTAAGTTCCAGGTCGATCTCTCCATAGTTTTTAAGGTCCAGGTCGACCTCTCCATAGTTTTTAAGTTCCAGGTCGACCTCTCCATAGTTTTTAAGTTCCAGGTCAACCTCTCCATAGTTTTTAAGTTCCAGGCCGACCTCCATATTTTTTAAGTTCCAGGGCGACCTAGCCGTGGTTTGTATGTTTCAGATCGACCGCTCCATAGTTTTTAAGTTCCAGATCAACCGCTCCATAGTTTTAAGGTTTCAAGTCTATAGTTTTTAATTTCCAGGTCAACCGCTCCATAGTTTTTAAGTTCCATAGTTAATACTAAGTAACCCAGACAGACATTTGGGAGCACGGTGACTGCACAGTGACGTAACTCACTGCACGGCGTGGCGTCAGAAGTACGTTATGTACGTCCGAACGTAACCGATAATGTGACGTTACGACGTGCTTAATCCAACACTGTGCCTGCACAGTACCAGCACATTGTGCACTTTAGAGCAGTTGCACGATCAACTGGAACCGTGCAGGCACAGTGCTGATCCAGCACGTTGTGGCGTCACAGTATCTGTTACGTGCGGACGTACATAACGTACTTCTGACGGCACAACGTGCTGCACGGTACTGCACGTGGTAACAAAAACTGTAATCCAAATTTCACTGCCACGGTTCATTTTTTGGATTAAATCCGAGAACGTAGTCATTCGTCCAAGAATCCTACAGGGATTCGTTCGGATCTTTTATTAAAAAACCATGCGTCGCGAAGAAATTTGAGATCGCAAGACTAATTCCGTCTCTCTCGCACTCATACACGTTTCAAATCAACTTAACGACAACACAATAATAAATTCTTATCACATTTTTTATAATATCCAGCACACTATGATTATTACTTACTATTAACTATGGAACTTAAAAACTATGGAGCGGTTGACCTGGAAATTAAAAACTATAGACCGGTTGACCTGGAATTTAAAAACTGTACAGCGGTTGACCTGGAACCTTAAAACTATGGAGCGGTTGATCTGGAACTTAAAAACTATGGAGAGATCGACCTGGAACTTAAAAACTATGGAGAGGTCGACCCGGAACTTAAAAACTATGGAGAGATCGACCTGGAACTTAAAGACTATCGAGAGGTCGACCTGGAATTTAAAAATTATTAAAGATCGACCTGGAACTTAAAAACTATGGAGAGGCCGACCTGGAACTTAAAAACTATCGAAAGGTCGACCTGGAACTTAAAAAGATCGACCTGGACAACGATACTATGGAGAGGTCGACCTCGAGTTGAAAAACTATAGACGACTTGGCCTTTTTTGGACACCCGGTATATTGCATTACGAAGTGAAATAACCAGAGAGTTGTGGGCACGACGTCGGGGACCGGAATATTCAGCGGATCTCGACCGTGCAGACTCGGCATTTTTCAGGGATCGAATATGTGGAACGAGCTTACGGCGCCATCTAGCGTATCGACGCAGTTTTGGCGGAAACGAATTTTGGCTGAAACGGATTTTGGCGAAAACAGACTTTGGCGGAAATGAGTTTGGCGTAAATGCTACCCTACCATCGGGACCAAAAAATCATGCATTCATTGTTTTGTTTATGTCAAATGTCAAAACGCACAGAAAGAGACTCGGACGCTTCCGCTTAACCCTAGTCCTCTTCTAAAAAGTTCATGAGTAACGGAAAGGATTGTCATCGTTTTATACGGTCTGTGATTGGTTGTCAGGAAAACAATTGTGTTCGTGGTAAACTGAACTCCGTTTGGTGTCAAATTTGACATAAGAGGACGGGCGCTCCGTAACCTTTTATCTTTTCAAAAACTTGATATGAAGCCCAAATTCAATATGTGAACAAAATAATACTCAGCCATGTTTTTTTCAATGCGTTCCTACATATTAAAAAAACGAAATATGGACGTTTCAAAGGTCGTGTATTTACTATTTTTATTTGAAATTTACAGAGTGGGATGATATGGGTTAATATTAAAATTTAGTTAATAAATAAATTACATTAATTTAAATTAATTTGATTAATTTTTATTTTATTATCTTTAAATGAAAATGAATCTATTATGATGGTGTTACCATGTTTTTATCAAATTATGTGAATGTTTATTACATGGTCTTTGGCATCTTTATAGTCCCGAAACAAATCACATTTATAAATATTATAACATGTAACTTAATCAAAGTTATTTAAATTCATTTGATTCATTAAAAACACTTAAAAATAGATTTTTTAGAGGTTAAAAATTTGTTCACACAAGAAATAATTCTTGTTTTTTTTTTCTTTTTTTTTTTTTTTTCACCTGTATTAAAAATAATGGAAAATATACAATTGAACGAAAATAAAAAAATAATTAATTCATATAAATTAGAAATAAAAATGGTAGGGCATTCATATTTGGCAGATCTTCACTTCCTATCGTAGTAAACATCCTGTAAAATTTTCTGGCAACTAAAAAGTTATGCCCACGGATTTCTGTTGGCAGTTGATGAAACGACCCCTATACAGTAGCCTCCCGCTAAGTGCTCGCCTACGGGGCTGTAGGGGTAAAAACGAGCACTTAGCGAGTTACCACCTCTCCGTAGAGATTCTGCGAGCTCGGACCGCATTCGGCCGAAATCGGCAGGGCTCGGACGCATTCGTCCGCGATCGGCCGGGCTCGCTAGAGAATCGTAGTCTTGGTGGGGGAACATTCACGCCTCCCGATCGAGGGGAAGGCGCCTCGGCGAGCACTTAGTGGGAGGCTACTGTACTCGTTACTGTTTTGTTTACGAAAATTCAACAAAATTTCATGCCAATATTCGTTAACCCTACTTTTTTTACCGATCATCGGAAGTCTGATAATGAAATGAACAAAATAAGTATTTAATTGTGCAATTACTTAATATCTTTGTACCTAAATTATCAGATAATGTCATCAGATAAATTTATGATCTTGTAGTTCAGTTTTTTCGGTGAAAAGGTCGTTAAGATACATTCAAACTTTACAGAAACAGTAAAAGATGCTGAAGACTCAACTTATTGTCAATTCATACGATTCTCTACTATGTGTGAAAGTGCAAGGACATGTTTAAGATATAAAATGTTTCGAAATTTATTTTTTACTAAAACAATATTATTTTTATTTAACAGATGGTATGGCCAGCAACTCATTAAGCAGCAGTGCAAGCAGCGCCAGGAGCACCTTAATTAAAACCGACGAGGACAATACCTTCGACCTTTTGCTCAAGGAGGCCAAGGCCAAGTTACGCAAACGAATGGTTTGACACACGTACTGCTTAATAGTTGTAAATGTAATTTAAAAAAGTAAATAGCAGTGATTAAGAAGTAAGACAGAAAAAAACTACTAATCGATACCTAAAACCCGTTTGTCTGACATATAAATCGACGATTTAGAGATTCAAACGCGTTAGGGCGATCTTTTGTTAAAATTCGCTAAATCGCATCTGTATGAAAGAAAAAAACGACAAATGCGTTAAAAAAATAAACATCAGCGCCTAAAGTGATATCGAATAATCGGTGTCTCGGTGTCGCTCGCGTGACTATCGGGCACGAATTGTGTACATTAGATTCGAATTGTAAAAGATTTCGATACGTATGGTGCGTTTTAGATTATGTTTATTATGGCGAATACACTATCTCCTTAATTTTTTTCTCCGTTTTTCTTTCTTTTTTTTTATAACGACCGTTGCAGGATTGTGACATTGCCTCGATTTCGACATTCGAGATTCAATTATTATGCAGTACCTCATAAATAATTACTCAAGATACACTAACCAACAAGCAAATATCATTAGCATTATAGTATAAATAATGATAAACAATTCAGAAATATAAAAGAAATAGAAAAAATTGAAAAGCACGTAAATACAGAACTGAATTTCGGGCGTCGCTCGAGACAGTTATTTTTTATTTATTCACTCGTTTCCAAACATTTTTTTAATGCGCTGCGTGTTCGTATTTCTCGGGCGCAAATTTCACGCGATTCTTTCGCGAAATGTAGAGGAAATGTTAAATAATACTCACTTATTTGTGTCGTTTCGCCAATTGTCGAGAACATGCGAAACTAGCTAATTTCATAACTTAACGTCGCCGCCGAGTAGTATGAGAATGAAAATCTATTTTCCTTTGTTCCTGCGCGATGCAAACTCTGCCTGTTACTGCCATGGAATTCAGAGTCGTTGAAACGGGCAAGAGAGTCGAAAGAAAATTGTTCGCATCATCAACTCTGTTACTCCTATACATATTGATTACCAAAAAAAAACTGCAATTGCGTTACGTCAGTATTGTCGTACATACATACATTAATTATTTCGTAGCAACCCCGGAAGTTCCAAATTTATAAGATAAACAACAACGTAACAGAAGTTAGTTACAATTAATTACTATTCTAATATTGTGTTTGCTATTACTAAATGTTTCATTTTTTTTTTTTTTTTTTTTTTTTTTTTTTTTTAATTATATAAGATGTGTGAAGTCTGTAACACAAAGTCAAAGAAAATAATACAGAAAACGAATAAATGAAGTGTCAAAAATTCGTACGAGGTAAGACGAGGGACACTCGTTTGTCACGTAACGAATGTTACTACTAGTATATAACATAATATTCGTATATTTATGGATATCCGAGCGACTGTAATTCCACTACTGTATCGCTGAAAGTAGATAGATGATGTTCAAATAATATTGAGAAACTTCGTTCACTCGACCTGATACTTCACTTTATTTTCGTAAATTCCTTTTTGACTCATCGGTTTGTCATATTTAAATAGAATTTGCATAATTTTATATTCATCGAAATTATTTCCGATTCGAGTGAACCAGGAACTCCGATAAAGAGGGACGAAAAATGAAACGCGAACGATCTTATGCTATATCAATTTTTGTTGTTGACAAGTGGCCTAAGTTTTTGCAAAATAATTTACAATTCTTTATCTTTTCGTAAAGGATGAAATACGCGCGATGGAAAATAATATAAAGAAATAAATAAGCGCGGAGGCGTAAGAATGTAGTAAAAGCGAATAGATTTATAGCGCTAAACTATATATCGGTAACGAAATACTAATTATAAATAAACGAATGGAGGTTATGCTAGTTAGTTAGAATATAAGAATTAACGTGAACATCCGTTTCTCGACGTAAAAAATTGCAGAAAGCCGTGTATACGTGGATCTAAATGTCGAGAGGCCCAAAACAGAAAACGCTGAAAAAGAGGTGGAAGTTAACGAGAAGAAACAAAAAAAAATATACGTAATTAATATCTTTCTTTTTACCTAAAAAAAAGCCGTAGAGTCATAAAAACGCACGCAGTCATTTGGTATCTTAAGTAAATACGGCGAATTTTGTTATAAAAGGTTTTTGGTGATTGTGGGACGTTTCCTTCGGAACTTTTGTTATATACACATTATACGTTTAATCGCAAAATTGCTATCCGTTTCGCGTCGTCGTTTTCGAAATACTGACAGTCAACCTTAAGCGATTTAATATTGGCTTTATGGAAGATCAGAGGGCTTTATAATAAAAAAAAAAGAAAATTATAGTGTTTTGTTTCTTTACAAAATATTGGCGATGGAGGAGGAAACCCCTAACGAGTATGTCTAAAACGGTAATTGAGTCTTCTAAGTTTTTTACGAACCTGCGATATTTGCGTTTATAAAAGCGTATACGTGACGAATTGTAGTATCCCATGGTAACTTTGTGTGATGAGTTCCACGGATTGCTGACAGATGACGACACTTGGACGTTTGTGTTACGAATCAGATGACCGATTCTGGCTAACTAGTTGTATAGACTGTGGACGGTTCGTTGTCTGTTGCTACCTAACGAATAAAAATTCGTGCCTAAGCGGAGGGAAAATATTGGTAAACTTAAACTCGTTCTTCACTCAAACAAAACACAATGATTATACTTTTCATAAACACTTTTACCATTATATACCTCCTACCGTGACTGTCCGACCGAAAGTTGACCGAAAATCGACGGTCGGTTTGTGCAAAACGTCGACCGAAAATTTTACTGTAGACCCATTTTTTTGTTATGTCTAGGTCAACATACGGTCAACTATAAGATAGTTGACCACTATTCGTCTTAGGCTGCAAAACCTTTTAGGTCGATATGCGGTTAGCATTCAATAGATTGATCAATATTTAACCGAACTCTGTAAATAATCTTAGTCGAAGTAAGGTCAACTATCAAATGCTTGACCAAAAATCAACTCAATCCAGTATAACCATTTGAGTCGATTTATTGTCATTACTCGAAAAGGTGACCCAAAACTGTTTCGAAGATGCACTAAGTTGAATATCAGTCGACTTACGAAAAGTCAATCTTAAAGAAACTGAACAGAGTACATTCGATTTAGTCGATAATTGGTCAAGTTTTTTTGAAGTCGACCGTAAACTGGCCCGAAGATGCCCTAAGTTGAATATCAGTCAGCAAGAAGTCATGAGAAGTCGACCTTAAATAAATCGATCAGAGTTCATTCCATTAAGTCGATAATCAGTCAGATTCTCGAAAGTCGACCGCAAACTGACCCAAAGATGCACTAAGTTGAATATCAGTCGACTAACGATAAGTAAACCTTAATTTAACTGAACAGAGTACATCCGATTTAGTCGATAATTGGCCAAGTGTTTTAAAGTCGACCGAACACTGGCCCGAAGTTATATTGTGTTTAATCTCAGTCGATTTACCCAAATTCAACCTTAAGTGAACGGGTAGGAGTCCGTCCGATGTGGTCGACAATCGGTCAAAATGCTAAAAGTTGTCTGTATACTGACCCAAAGCTGTAATGAGTTAAATTACAGTCCACTAACAAAACTCCAACCTTAAATTGACTGAACGAAGTCTGTCCAATTTAGTCGGTGATCGGTTGAGTTTCTAAAAATCGACCGAAAGTCGACCAAATATAATTTTTGATGTGTAATTGACTTAAATTTGACCGACATTTTACCAATTTGAGTCGTAAGATCTGCAATTGACCTTAAACACGGGTTAACCCGGTCTGCCAGGGTGAAATCGACTACACTTAATATCTTTTAAAAAACTCGAACCATTAGAACGAACTATTCCAGACAAATAGCTATTATTAAAATATCTCTCTGTAATCATTGACGAGGTGAAGGGGGCTTCCAGACCCGGATTATTTTAAGTTCCATATAGGTCCTTAAGATGATATGCTACTGCTCGATCGGTAACAAGAACTGTAAAGCGTTGTTTTTGGTAACAATTGATGTTTCAGGCAAAATACGAGAAGTACTAACTACGTCTTGGCACTTTTTTTCGAAAAATCAGCCGTGGCGAAGAATAACGCTTCGGGGAGTTTCAGCTATCTCACTCTCACTTATGGCGATCTGGGAGAGACAGTCGATATGTAGCATATCACTTTAAGGGGCTACATCTACCTAGAAAAGCGAAAAAAAATCATTTTTTTATTGCACTTTCTAAAAGTTCCAACTTCTAAGAATGTACCCTAAAAATTTCACATTGATATCTATCAAATTGACGGAGTTATAGAAGTCTGCAAAAAGAAAGTTCGAGCGCCGCTAATAACAATAACACAATAACAACTACAACGACAATACTCTTCCCATGAAGCTGCGATTGCTGCTGAGGGTCCTTTATATGGACCTGAAATTGATGACTGGAGGTAAAGTTGAAGATTCTTCAGTACAACCGTGCTTGAAATTTTTAACGCGTTTTTAAATTTCTACAAAATGCGCTGAGAAACATTTGGAGGTCTTTGACGATTTTAGTTCTTTTATTCGATCTTTATTCTTGAATAATTACGTAAAAGGTACTACTTTTTCTCATGGATATTCTGTGCATGAGTTTCAATTCGTGACCATCTTGTAAAAAAGATCGATTTTGAAAATCGGCGATCGTCAACGACTAGTAGTTGTCATTGACATCCTTACTAAAAAAGTACGATAAACAACGATAGAAGACAAAGGATTTCAGAACTAAAGTCACGGCAGCTATCGTGACTTTGGTTCAGAAATCCTTTGTCTTCTATCGTTGTTTATCGTACTTTTTTTAGCAGGGTTCAATAACCCGTTTTAATTTTTCATTTCAGATGAACCGTTTCAGCTGGGGAGTGACCTTAGAACGCCTAAAAAAAATTGCTTCGTCGGCCGGCGGCCATATTTTATTACTTAAAATATTTTATCATGTTTTTTTTTTTTCAATGAAAAAATACTGTTAATCAAACAATTAATATAAAAGAAATTATTTCAACCGATACTTTCTTTAGAAAAATCAAATTTAGACTTTTTCTGGGCCTCTAGGTAGATGTAGACCCTTAAGCCTGGATTTTTCTGCGTCCCTCATGGGCACCCGGGGGTTGGTGCGCAGGGGCGCGGTGCCCCCCTAGTGTGTGTCTGGCTGTTGAGCCTTCACTTCTTCCTATTCAATATCTCTTTACCACGACGAGCCGTCGTCATAACGATTATTAATCGTTCGTTCTTCCAAAATATTAAAAAATTGCAATTATGTTCGGTCGCGAAGCTACAAAAAATGCTTAAAAACATTGCCAGTGGCGAAAACGAGTACTTCTACCCTACTTAATACGATTTTTAAACCGCAAACAGCCGAGGAAAAAAAAAAGTCATATTCCCCGCGCCATTGATAGACGCAATGAACGACATTTTTCATTTTCGTCAGATGTTCGTGGTTGCAAAACGACTAACAGTACAGTTTTTTATATCGACCCAGCCCGGGATTGCCGGGAAGGAGGTGTGGCACATCATCTTAAGCGAAGGCGAACGCTTTTTTCATAACTCATAAGTTCGAGAGAGGGCATCTTTTGCTTCCATTTAAGGTAATATAAGATGACCTGGCCAGTAATAAAACGTTTAATCTTAATTTCTCTGCAACCGTTGATCACTAGAATAATATATGAGAGAATTTGGCCCTCTGACCAACAATTCTGTGGAGGGCCGTACTCTTCTTTAATTCAACAAATTATCGGTAATCATTATCATCATCATCATCATCACTATTCTAAAAAGTCGGTGGCAATCAGCTATGATCATGTGAAGACGTTTTGTTCATGCTGAGATTGGTCGTGGTCGAACAATGAGAACGAGGCTAAGTTCGTGTTTTATAAATTTGACAGATTTGTCAGAAATTGTAGGATGAAGACCATATCATCACTGTTCTAAAAAGTTGGTGGGTTTCAGCTATGTTCATGCGACGCCGTTTTATTCGTGCTAAGATTGGCCGTAGTCCCCTAATAAACCCGGCGACCTTGAAAACGACCGGTCGTTAAATGCAAGAAAAAAACCATTGAAAAGAGCCCAATGACACAGAAAACGACCATTGAAATCATTGTTGCTTACCAACCGAATAACCAAAAATGATTTCAATGGTCGTTTTCTTGGTCATTTGGCTCTTTTCAATTCCTTTTCTTGCACTTAACGACCGGTCGTTTTTTCGGTCATTCGGCCGGTCACTGGGCTTGCTAGGGCCAGACACTGGGAACGAGGTTACATAAATGTGTTTCACAAATTCGACAAACGTGTCCGAATTGTAGGAAGTAGTAGTGTGTAATGGAGTAGCGTAATAAATTTGGGATTGCGAAATTGCTTTTATCTCTCTAATACTTTGCACTCATAATGTTTCATATCAACTTCGGGTAACGTGACACATGTTTAGAAATTATAAACCGTAATCTAATTTTCCTCATCTGGTTCAAACTAAAAAAAAACTCATTTGGTTTCACTGCATTGTTTATTTTTTACAGTGAAATCTAATTAAACTTTTTTCTCTAACATAAATCATCTCCAATTGTAAGTACAATTAGAACAGATTACAGATTTTGTCACTGACCGGGTTCTGTCATGACGAACGGACCAGGACAAAAGTCTTATTGTATAGAGGTTAGAAAAAATCAATTTTTTAGCACTAGAACATGATAGACAACTTTCAAAAACAGTTTTTTTAATAACAACAACACAATACATAACTCAGACTAATCCGAATATCGTTATCGAACAAACATCAGAGCGATGATAAACGTATTTGGCTTGGCCGAACGATAGATACGTTTTAAAAAGATTTCAACGTTCTGCCAAGTTTCCACAAGTAAAATTAACTTCGGTTATTTTTCATGAATCTATTCACGATAACTCCAATCTGGTTTCGAGAATCCTCGGGGTCTGTTGACTTTCGCATAATAATCCTCGCCATCATTCGACCATCGCGAGATATGATGACTCTCTTCGGGTTTCTCTTCTTGCGTTTCTTTATCTCCTCTCTTCTCCTCTTTTCGCGGATTTCCGAATGATTTGGACTTGGTATAAGTGAAGTGTCTCTCCTTCGGTTTGTAGGTATATGCGCACTGTTCAGAATTCTCGCCAGTTTTAGGATCTTTGCAAATGGTGCAACTCATCGAATCTTTCTCGATCTTTCTGCACGGATTTGAAGCCTCCACGGTATGAACGTCCTTCGTCTCTCTTGAGTCCTGCCGTTCATCCTCCGTATCCTTTTCACGTTCATCCCCTCCTTTTCGCGGTCTTCCCGATGACTTGGACTTGCTGTAAGTGTAGTGATTCTCTTTTGGTTTAGACGAATAACTACATTGTTCGGAACTCGCACCGGTTTTCGAATTCTTGCAAACGGTGCAAGTCATTGAGTCCTTTTCGATTTTTCGGCAAGGACTTGTCTGCACTGCATCCGCAATTTGCTTGGATTCCGCAACAAACTGTCGAATCTCCTCGCCCGACCACTGCGGAACTTGCCGACTCTCCTGGTGTCCCTCTTGATCTGACCCTTTGCCAAGTCTCTCACCGTCCTTACCGGGGTTACCAAAGGATTTGGAGGCTACGTAGGTGAAGAGTTTCTCCGATGGTATTGTCCCATATGCACATTGCTCAGAGCTACCACCGGTCTTAGGATCTTCGCAGACAGTACAGATCATGGAATCCTTCTGGATTTTTTTGCAGGGACTTGCTTTAACCGCTTCAAGGACTTGCTTGCTCTCCGATTCGCGGCTAACATCCGCTGAACCTTTACTGTTCGTTCTACCCTGCCCACTGTTCTTAGTTCTTCCCTCAGCATCTGGGTAACCGAAGGTCTTGGATTTAGTGAATTTGTAGACCTTGTCGTCTGGCTGATAGGCGTAGGAACACTTCTCGAAGTTTCCGCCTGTTTTGGGATCCGTGCAAACGGTGCAAGTCATTGAATCTCTCTGAACTTCATGGCATCCTTCAGCTCCACCGTTTCCGCTGGTTTTTGTCGATACTGCGGGAATAGATGGCGCTGCGTATTCCGCACCACCCGGTCCACCGTAATTCGGGCTGCTTCCGTGATATCCTGATCCACCATCGTAACTCGATTGACTATATTCTTCTGGCAGATCGCTGTGATATTTGTAACTGTCGTCACTGGATTTCGGATAGCCGGACTGATACTCCGACGGACTGTCGTACGAAGCGTCTGCGGACTTGTCGTCATTGTCGTCGTTGTAGGACTTGTAGTTTTCTTTACCGTGGGGCGAAGATGCGAATCTTTCGGACGTGCCGTATGCGTAAGACTTGTCAGCTGGCCGATAGCTCGACGAGCAACGCTCAGAGTCTCCGCCTGTTTTTGGATCTTTGCAGATGGTGCAAGTCTGATCATCCTTTTTCACTTGACGACAGTCCGAAGTTTCAGCAGGATCTTCAGAACTTTCGGACTTGTTTTCATCAGGATTGTTCTCAAAAGTCTTGTAATCCGATTTGTCGTCTTTGTCGTCTTCCCGGGATTCCGGGTAGCCGTACTTTTCGGTCTTGCCGTAAGCGTAAGTCTTGTCGTCGGGTTTGTAACTTGACGAGCATCGTTCGAAATCCTTGCCAGTCTTTGGATCCTTGCAGATTTTGCAAGACTGCGAGCCTTTTTCGATTTGACGGCAGTCCGAAGTCGCCGCTGGGTCTTCCGAACTCTCGGAATCTTCTTTAGAGCTCTCGGAGTATGAATAGGGTGCTGGAGCGTAGTCTTTGTAGCTGTAACGCGTAGCTTCAGGCTTGGAAGCTTCGTAGTTCTCGTGAGAGCCGTGAGAGGGCGTGGAGGATTCATAATTCTCCCCAGAGTCACGAGGGGAAGTCGACGGTTCGTAGGTCGAATAATCACGTGGTGGCGACGAAGCGTCGTAATTCGAAGAGCCACGAGGCAAGGTTGTGGATTCGTAACTTGAAGAGCCACGTGCCGGTGTCGAAGATTCGTAATTCTCGTATGAGCCTCGAGGTGGCGTTGACGTCTCTGAAGATTCACTGGATGACGCCGGTGCATATGAGACTTCTTCTTTCTTAGGAGTTTGACGAGCTGAAGGTGCTTTGGGGGGAGGATTTCCAACGTAGGAACACTGCTCGTACTTTGCATTTGTTTTTGGATCTTGGCAAACCATACAGACCATCGAGTTCTTAACTACGCGTTCACAACCATCAGCCTTCTTTTTATATTCGGCTGGAATTGACTTGGAGGCTTCTGGGAGGAAGAACTCTTCGCCGAAGCGGTACCCTCCTTGGAAACCATGATGCTCAGCTTCTTCCGTTGTTGCTTCCTCAGACTGGTCTTTCCCATCGCTGGAGCGTCGAGTACGTTGATGGTACGACGAATCGTAGAGGGAGTTAGCGGCCACACTGAGACTGACGCTCACTATGACGAGGAACGTCAGACACAGCTGCAAATAAAAACATTTTTAAAATCCTCTGAAGTTCGCTATAAAATTCGCTCGAATTCGACATTAATCTTGGGGGCAGCCCTATGACACGCTCGTTATTTTCTTGTCTGCTAAATGATGCCGCCACTACGCGGCGCTGTAGGTCACGTGCTCGATTGCCTACAGACTCGAATCTCAAACTATGAATCGTCTAGGATAAATCCGAACAAATACAATTTTTGTATAAAAAATATTGCGCGAATCACGAGACCACCTCGAAGTTCTCTTTTTTCATTCTTGGATTTCCGAATGACTTTTATCGCGTCATTGGCAACTTTACTACAAGACTATAAGAACTATGGAGACTATATGAAAGGAGGTCGAACGCAAACGGAAAAGCCACAAGTGTCGCTTCAGGCACATGCGAGCTTAAGTGAAGTTGGCAATTTGTGATAAAGTGAAGAGCGCGACGAACAGGTCGAAAAACAAAAACAGCTGTTTATCAGCGCCCAGTGTTGAGCTAGTACCCATTAAGGCATGAAAATATATTATTATGATCTGTTTACTATCGACAATACATATCTAATAACATACAAAATAGTTTGTAAGCATAAACAATTCTCTTTTCAAAATTCCCGCTAAAAGGTTATCTCTATCTCTGTTTCTTCTGAGACTTCGTTGGACTACAGCAGCATTATGAGTTGCATGGCCGCAGCTAATCTGAGTCACCGTTTCGTAACCACATCCAAAGTACTACGTGCGGCCTCTTTTATTCTAGTCTCCATGATAAGAACTTTATTGCTATTATCATTCAACTTAGGTTAGAAATTAGCGAACGGCAAACGTAAACAACAGACAGCGTTTGACCAGTTGACAGCCAGCGTCCCTAGTGGGCTACCTTCGATGGCGACACATCGCAGCCAAAAAATTCTTACATAATGAGCCTCAGTGTCAGGGGACTGCTTGGGAGCTCAATGCAAAAAGAAAAATAATATTGCCCAATAAGCTATTGTTATTTCCAAATTGTTGAAACCGTACTTGTTACAGCGTCAACCCATGAATTTTGTTGATAAGTTTGCAGTGTTGCAAACGGTAGATTTCGTGTCAGCGCAAAAAATCAAGATTGTTATTGGTTCGATGGCTGAAGAAGAGCGGAATGGACCAATCATGACGCTATTGGCTTCGCGCGTGACCTTCATTTGCGGCCATTTGGACAGCCATCGGACGAAGTGGCGAAATTTATAAGTTTTGTATAGCGAAAAGCACATGGGCTTTATATCTATATCTATCGTATATATATGTTGTACATATATACAGTCAATCGTATATGTAGATATACGGCCAATGCTTTCAAATATACAAAACGTCGAGCAAGTGGCACTGCACGTACGGAGAAAAAAATTGGTTGCTTCAACCATTTGCTTGGTTAACTACGCTTCAATAGACAAAGTTGGCTAGGTTAACTAATTTTTTTGTCGAACCGACAAACTAGTTGGTTGTGCCACCCAATTCGTTAGTTGCCAACCAATTAATTTTCTGGCCTAGTCAGAGTGTTTATTGTTGTAACCAACTAGTTTATTGTTCCAACCAATTTTTTTCGTTTGGAGCCTAATCAACCAATTATTTCTTTCCGTACGTACGGAGAAAACGTTTTTGTTCGGGCAACAAATCTTGTGTTATTATAGTAACAACAATTAAAAACACGCGTTTTCTTGCTATTCTAGCAAAAAGATTTGTTAATCTAGCAAGAAGATTTGTAAGATCAACCGATTATTGGGTTAGGCAAGCAAATAATTTAATGTTATCACAATTTTAAGAAAAGTTTTGCGGGCCTAGCAAAATCGTTTCGCGCAAAGCCAATATGGTAAAAATTCTGGTTAAAATCTGTACATGATTCAGAATCTCTTTGTTTCTTCGATAAAATAGCTATGGACCACTATAAAACTCACGATATTTTTTTTTAGTTTTTAATCACCAAGTGGTTTGAAGTGAGAAATGCTTAAAATCTTTTTTTTTTTATTTCTTAGTAATTCGATTGTCTGGATTATCCGGACTCACCGACCTTGTAGGAAGTCATTGGGATGACAAAACGGTGGCGATCATCCGCGCAAATAGTTCACTGATTCGCAATAGTTCTCGATACTTCAATCTTTTAGCTTTTAGCCGATGTACAGTGGCGGTATATATAAGGTGGTTCTGCTTCAACGAGCCACGACAGAGACACTTTCCCACGAAATGAACGCTCCGCGACAGGTATCCACGACTTTATATTGACTTCGCGAACCGAAGAAGTGAATTTTGTCGCCCCACCTCCGGCGCATCGACTCTCTGCCACACTCACTGAAATACCGTGATTTGTTTCAACCTAATCGTCAAACTTTGAACACGTAATCTCTTTCCAATTGCTTTTCTCGTCATGCCGCCAATTCGATGCAACCAAACTATTGCTCAAACTGGGTTATCGAACTCACTATCTTTGCGTAATAAGGTACCCATTCATAATTCGATTACTCCAATTAATACATCTCATTAATTAAACATGAATTTTAAGGTTGATATTAATATATAATTAATTTGCAGAATTTCCGTACCAAATATAAAATTAATAAAAGAATACAAAGTTTTGACACAGCTATGAGGGCCTATCTACCGATTTTCACATACGAAATTTGAGCTCGCTATCTCAAGTTTTACGAACATTGATGGTATTACTTCCACTTTTCAAAAAATTCAAAACTTTCCGATTTATGTCATCTCGAATACCAAACAACCTTGCATGTACGTGCATTTATGAAGAACTATGTAGCAGGCGAGCCAAGATTTTACGAATATTAGAACTTCCACGCGTTATTAAAAAGAAAACTAAAAATACGAAATTTTAATTTCTGCAACCATTTAGAAAAACATTGCACCAATCAAAAATACTGACTTATGTGCCAAATTTTAGCTCGACGGCTGAAATGATTCTTAAATCATAGGTGATTGAATTTTCAAAGCCCGAGACACAAACATACACACACATATGGACGTTTCTTTTAAATCATTTTCTTGACTTCTTTGAATCATTCAGAATAAACTGACATAAAAATCACGGATACTTTTTTCATGAGGACAAAGCTTTATCTATCAGAATGCGGAAATAAATACAGGCTAATATAGAAAAAAGCCATTTTTTACTGGGTGAAAGAAAGAACCTAAATTGTGTTTCAAAATATCCGATCTTGGGCACTTCTTTAATAAAACGCCCTCCAAATGTTTTATTTAAGTAATTAATTAAGTTGTGAAGAAATAATTCAAAGTAATCATCTGGCTACAAAGACGTATTTATTTTTAATATTTAACAATGATTTTTTTGTGTTCTTGATTTTTATTAACGGCCAACTGCGTTTATGTCCCAATAAACAAATTTAACGTATAAAAAAAAGTTGCAAAGTAGAACTTTGCACATTGCTTCCTCATTAATTTTCATTTTTCACAAAGCCATTTCTATGAGGAAGTATGTCAATTGATTTTGGCTTCCTCACGGACGTAGCTTCGTAAAAAATGAAAATGAATCAGGAAACAATGTGCAGAGTTCTACTTTCCAACTTGTTTCGTTACCTATGTAGTTCTTGAAAAATTCAAAATCACGTAGAATCTAAACCGCTTTACCGATCACGACCAAATTTGGTGGGTAGCAGCGCTGAACGTTATTTTCCGTCTGTAGAAAATTTTAGTTGATTTGGTGAGATTTGACGTGAGTTACAGCAAAGCGAATATTTTTTTGAAAAATTCAAAATCCCACAAGAACCGAACTTTTTTACAGTTTCATTCCAAATTCAATATCGATCCTCCTTTAACATAGCTTTATTCATAAAAAATTATTTAGTCTAATTGCTAAAAATTTGCGGATGCTAGAAAGCGTACAGACATTTTTCGAAAATTGCAAAGTCAAATAAAATTTCAACATATTTCTGAAATTAAAAAAAAAATTACCACAAACAAAGCGTCGAGCTGCTTCATATATTTGCTTAATTTCGTCCCGATTGTTAAAGCAGCTCTTGTGATATGTAAGTTTGAATTTTGAGTGACGGCCACACACACATACGCACATTTATCCATATATTTTTTCTAAACAACCTTTCGCGACGCATTAGATCATTTTGAGTGTACTGACATTAAAAAATCGAAAAAAAAAAATTTCGCACGAAAACAAAGCTTCTTCTATTAGGAAGCAAAAAGAATCAAATATTTGTATATGGTGCATCCCTTTTATGCAAAACAACTGATGCTTAATTAAAATAACGCTGTATAGAAGAGAGTCTTACAGAGTGTCAAGGACCGTTGATTCATGGATGACCAAGTGTACCAGCAGCACGTCGAATCCGGAATCCTCGGGTGGTTCCCGAGCGTAAAATCGTCGCTACATAGCATCGAGAAAAGATTCCAGCAAGCGGAACCCTCTCGGTGAATCTCCCGCGCGGGGCGTCGGACGATCCTTTAATCGGGTCCATCGATCCTGCCTATTTCCGCGAGAGAATCAACGTACGAAGAAACAATGCAAAGTGAAAGCCATGCTGCCACTCGTCCGGAGATCAATGCCCGAGCTACAGGTGTATGTCGTACAAATCCTGTTGTACCATTATGCATACATACTAATCGTCCTACAGCTTGTTTAACTAGCAGTAAACCAGTGAGCGTCATTGTGCCGAGTATCAGAGCCGTGACAACACACCAAACTCTACTCGTCAATTACAAATATCTCGAAATTCCATCGATTCTTTCGTAAAGATTTTTAAAAGTACATTGTTTTTTTCAACCCAGCGATTAAAAAAATAATTTTACGACCAAGCAGTTGCAATCGAACAAAGTTCATTTGACCGTTTCGTTGCTTCAGACAATTTAAGGTAGTTCTACCGCGAACGAAATGCAAAGTCTCGCACATGATTTCTTTATATATTATTCTTTAAGTATTCAGCTTGATGTTAAAAAAAATCCAAGGTTGCTTATCGGTAATTTCGAAGAATAATTAAATGTTACAAAATTATATTTTTATATAGGCTCTTATGACAGAAACTTCCAATCTCGTGTTTTAGTTTAAAATTTTGATATTTATATCAAAGATAGCGGAAATATGAAAAGCGTTGGTTGTTCCGTAGACATTACGGATCACGTCTAATAAAAAAAAACGTAGGTCTACCCGCATATTTAAAGAAATAATCACATTTAACGAAGCTAATTATAGGCGGAGATGAGGCTGTTGGTAATCTAGAAAGATGGCGTCGACGTTTGGAAACAGCGCTTTATGGCAAGCTTATAGGCTTATGAAGCCTATAAGCTAACAGCTGATTCGCGCGATAGATTTCTATCTACCGAATTTTATTTATGAACGGCGTATATGCTGAAGATCGGTCACACTGCACCATAATTCATTCGCTATAGTAGTCACGTCGACAATCCGAATGCAAGCATTATTTTCTCTATTACGGACATATCGAGCTTTCTTTTCTGCAATTATATTCTCGATCAATAGTTTTCGCGTGCCGTTAATAAATCTGCCCTTCTCTTTTCCATTTTCGGCTCTTACATTGTAGTTTAGATTATTCACAGCACTCATTTTTCCCGAAACACCAAACCATAACCTCGAGTAAAAAACGGACATAAACAATCTCACATACCCAGATAGAAAAATGTCGGCACAGTGGTGGCATGGTGACTGCCCGAACAGCACGGCGTGCTGGCAGAAGTGGCGGTATGTGCGACGTCATTAGGCAGTGTTGTGACGACACGGCGAACTGGAATCCGGTACTGTGTCGGCATAACTCCGGCACAACGTGCTAAATCCAGCTCTGTACCCACACGGTGCCAGCTCTTCGAGACGCTCCACAGCGTGCCGAAGTTGTGCGGGCATAAAGTAGGATTACAGCCTGTCGTGCCGTCACAATTCTGCCTAGAGACGTCGCACATTTCGCAATTTCTGCCGATACGCCGGACGGCACGTTATTCTAGCTGGGTAACCTCACATGAACGTCGCACAAGAATTTGCACATCACTGCAAATGGCCGCGATCTACGATTCACGTTACAACGTTGTCACATGTCTGATCATCTTCCGGAGCTCGCGATAATCATAACCTGAACCAAGTCAAGCTAACATTAAAGATTACAATTCTATTAAACAATTAGCTTTATATAATTAAATTACGTCGTGAAAAAATCTTAATTATTCGTGCGACTAATTATTATAATATTCTGAGGTTATTATTTGTTATATTCAGTCTCTAGGGTCCATGACTTCGGCGTAGCGGCAGAACTACCTTAAGGGATTTTTTTAAATCCATATTTAACAAATATTTTTTATATAATGGTGCAACATGTCGAGAATATTTTCCCAATGTTTGAGAAAAATCGGAATAACACTCTAGGAGGGAGAGCCTTTATAGCTCAACGGACCAAAACCCCAGCACGAAAAGTGTCCGAGCGGCGTTGATTCAATTCATGGTGCACTTGGCAGCATGCTTCAGCAAAACTGTATTTTGGAAATCGGTGGACACGATTTTTCAAAAACTAATGCACCGATCACGATTACAAGGCAATATTGCTTTTTTAGTTACGAAAAAATAGTAATCTAGGTAAATATAATTGCGCATGTGCACGAGATTAATTGTTTATACTCTTCAAGAATTGTGAAAACTTGAAGAGTCAAAAGTCAAATTTGGAGACTGGATTGGACCGAAAATCGTACTGTTTTGTATTTTTTTTTAGATAAAGCTATCATAAGTTATCCTGACCACCGCGAAGATACTTTTTCCCGACGGGGCCTCCGAAAACCAATTCTCAACGGTCGAATTTTCAAAATTTTTGGATGAATTTTTGTTTTAAACATCGTTCAAATGTTCTTATTTTATATGCTAAAAATTACAATAAAATAATTCTTTTTTGATGTAGTATGCGTAAAATTCGTTTTTACGCACTGTTTTCGGGGCGTAAAATGAATTTTTACACACAGTATGCGTAAAATAAAGAACCTTGAAAACTGTCATATTTGAGGCGGAAATATATTCTATGGCCTTTGTATGATACATTTCTATATACATGTGTATGTGAACTCTATAATATGTCGTTAGGAGCACTACTCTGTTTACTTGATATATGATTTTCATGATGATCAAATTACAAGTGCTGTTGGTAATTCCAACACTCAAGAACAAACCGATCACTCAACTCCTTCCAAACGAAAAAAAGTCGGTGAAAACAATCGGCAAAAATCTGTCACTGTTAATGTAAATAATTGTGGCGTACAGTAATATATCAATCTTCAAATTTAATTAATCGATTTCGTTGTAACGCGTTTGTTATTTATTATTTTTGTATTGTTTTGCTGTATACAATTTTGGGAAGTTGTATCTACTATTGATTAATTTATAAAAGTATTCTAATAAATAAAGGCCGTACTGACCATATAAATCTAAATATGAATTGAGATCGATAAATCATTAAAAAAATATAGCTTTCAGTACAGTGGGGGGGCTCCGCCCCCCCCCAACCCCCCACCGGGGGCTTCGCCCCTGGACCCCCACCAAGGCCTGCGGCCCTGGACCCGCTCCGTCCGCCCAACTACTTCCATCACATGTCCACATAACATGTGTTACGTGTGGCGGGGGTGCGAATTTTACGCATACTACATCAAAAAATATCGTATGCGACACGTGCGTACGATTTACACACTCGTAGCGATCGTACAACACTCATGGCCGGCTGCGCCGGCCACTCGTGCTCCCGATCGCTACTCGTGCGTAAAATCGCATTTTACGCACTTGATGTATAATATACTATTATTATATTCGAAAAAAATTAAAGAAAATATGTTTTTCTCTTACCCTTCAAAACCCATGTAACCTCTTAAGGGGAGGGAGTCAGGTAAAAAAATTTGATTTTGGAAATTCAATATCCTCCAAATCCTATTGCATATGAAAATGCCCAACGCACTATATTGTTGGTAATCGATGAAAGGATTTTTTTACTGTCGTCTGACTAGCATATGATTTTCAATATTTTCTTAAGCAAAGTTCTTAGGTTTTCCATTCTGCCCATGATTCAGATCAAACTACTAGGCAGATTGGAATGGTTGTCGTGCCATTTTCTTCTTCATGAAAAGATACACCGGCTAAATGGAGCAAACTATTTTTTTTTTTTCATTCTGAAAGCAAAGTTAATCACTGATTTAGAAAATAGCATAATATTTATTTATTAATAATCATGTCACTTAAAAAATATTACCTTTTATTAATATTTGCTCCATTTAGCCGGTGTATCTTTTCATGAACAAGAAAATGAGACATCACCTATTTCAATCTGCCTAGTAGTTTGATCTGAATCATGCGCAGAATGGAAAACCTAAGAACTTTGCTTAAAATAATATTGAAAAGCATATGCAAGTCGGACGACAGTAAAAAATCCTTTCATCGAGTACTAATAATATAGTGCGTTGGCCATTTTTATATGCAATAGGATTTGGATGATATTGAATTTCCAAAACCAATTTTTTTTACCTGACTCCCTCCCCTTAAAGATCGTACGTTAAGTCAGACAGAAAATTGTCGTGTGAAGGCAACATTAATTTTCTTTTTTAACTTGGCGTGGAATCGCTATCGCGGCTCTTGATAATCACGTACATGATAAGTTGCTGAGTTTTTTTATATGTTACCTGAAATCCTTTTGCGCTGCTGCGCTCTTTCAAAGCTTTAAAAGATTACGGGCACTGCAGCGCCCGTCCTCTTGTATGTCAAATTTGACACCAAACTGAACTTATTTACCACGGACCTTCCTAGCAACCAATCACGGGACGAATAAAACGATGACAATGCTTTCCGTTACTCATGAACTTTTTAGAAGAGGACTAGGGAGAAGCGGACTCGGGCGCTTAAGCGACCGAGTCTCTTTATGCCAGTTTTGACATTTGACATAAACAAAAAATATCAATGCATGAACTTGGTCCGAGTATGTCTATTGACAGCGCCGACCAATCACAGCACGAATAAACCGACAACAATTAAATCTCGCACTTTCGATACTAAAACTCGAAAGTCGATATATCTCGCCACCAACTTTTTAAGAGAAGAGACAATTTATGCTGATAGGATCATTTCTACGAAACATCAAACAAATCCAATAGAAATTTGGAGCGTTACATCAGGTGTGAATCTGGCGCTCATAAGACGCTATCAGGGTCACCCCTCTCATCGCGTAGTCCGGGCCTGATGTGCGCCTGATGTAACACTAACAATTTCTGCCCGGGAAGATTACTGACTATTAATACCAAATAAATTAAGGTAGTCATTTCAGAAACTCAAATCAAACAGATGTTCATGAACATCTTTACTTCTTCAAAATTTGGATGGTTCTTACCGACAAATTGAATAAATAATGAATACTTAGAAATCGATATTTTTACACGGCGCTTGCGGGAGTATTAGCGAAATTAATCTTTCAATCGAGAATTAACGTACTTAGATCAAAGATAGAGAAAAATAAAAAGTACCGCGAATTCGAAAATTATTTGCGAATTTTTGCGTATTATAAAAAATGAAGTCACGGGACGTATGTTAAAGTAAACTAATATTAAAGTGCACGATTCTGGGCCAGATGACGTTATGTAACCTAGCTATCATCCGATTTTCAAGATTTCATGGTAAAAACGAAGTCAAATTCGAACCGAAAAGACAATTTACTTACAAATAATTATGTCAACCTCATTTTAACAAATTTTACAAATTGTCGATTATTTTTTGAGTTATCATTGTCACGGTCAAAATGCAATATATAATAAATTTTGGATGTCGTATAGATGCTGCTGTCTTTGACTCCGGCGTACTGACATAATAGCTACCTTAACTCAAAGTTCTGATTACTTTTATTCGAATTTTACAATTAGATGCATATCAGAATGAAAAGCGTAAAAATGTTCGGAATATCAAGGATTAAAATGATAATGAAAAAAAAAATTAGTTCACCGAATGCTTTAATTAGAATTCTTCAAATAATATCAACGATGGTACGAATTCGAGACCACTAATTTATCGGCCATAATGAGCTATTAGGATGTACCGATATCTGGCAAGCATATCGACAAACGCGTAATATGTTTTACAATCAATCATTTGCAAATTTATTATCGATCATAATATTATAACAATAAAATATATGTTGGAATGCATATCTTATAGATTATGTTCACACGTTAAATTTTATCGGTTTCAATTTTTTACAATTCGTAAAGAGTGCAATATCAATTAATCTCGTGCACATGCAATAGTATATTGTGCAACAAGGGCCGAAAATTGGCGATTGCGACGAGTGTGATGTTTGCTGCCCACACGAGTGCAATCACGAGTGCAATCACAGCATATTGCTTGTAACAAGTGCATGAATAGTGGTGCTTTGAATGGTAGTTTTGCGGGACGAACAGTGAAAAGTGAGGTTACCAACTTTCCACCCTAGGGTCGAAAGTGAAGGAATCGCGAACTGCGCATGCGCCAACCTATCGTTTCAACACTGCTATGAAACTAGCCACTTTCGGCCCAC
Organism: Ephialtes manifestator; assembly: GCA_963970395.1. NCBI lineage: Eukaryota > Metazoa > Arthropoda > Insecta > Hymenoptera > Ichneumonidae > Ephialtes > Ephialtes manifestator. The sequence continues at coordinate 9,287,362 of OZ019973.1, forward strand.
AAAACTGCCATGAAAAGCACCGCTGTTCATGCACGTGTTACAAAAAATAATATTTCGCTGGATTACTATTTTATCGTAACTAATAAAGAAACTTTTCCACAGTAGAACTCTGATTTAACTAACTATTGTGCTCATAATACCTTAATGAATTGGAGGGTCACATATAAAGAAAGAGTGTAAGAGTGTATCAATAAACTCAAACTTTAAAATAAATGACAACTAAAAAAAATACAACTGAGAGGATGAGAAAAAAAACATGGAAATATAACATGTACAATAACAAAAATTCATGTATTTATGTACAAGTATAAAATGATTATATTAAAATAAAAAATTACTTTGCTACGTGACGACCGGAGCCTTAATTGATTAGAGGGTATGAGTAAAGAATAGATGCAATTATATCGATTGACTCGATTTGTAGTATTTGAAGCGAATTATAGCTTTCTACGAGTCGAAATAGTATATGGAGTAAATCGATTTCTCTGCGCGAGACGAGAAGCAGCGGCGGTTGCGGTGGCGAACAAGCGTAGAGGGACAGAAGAAAAAAAAACACAACAAGGCGACAATCGATACGGAAGCGTTCGATGAAATTCCCTGGGAGTCTGGTGGTCAGCGCGGCTTGTATATAGTGTTATATATAAGTGAACAACGAGCTGTGTGCTGTATTCACTGATGGAAAGCCTCGCTCATCGATTGCGAGGTTTGCGCGAAAGTCCCAAGCGTTTTTCCGACACTCCGGTTGCATTATACTACTTCCGTCACGATCGGCTGATGCTGCTACCGCTGCTAGTTTGCCACTGCGTACAGACTATATTTTATTTATTCTAGCTTTTGCTTTTTTTTCGTGCACTCTTCTCACCCTCCCTTTTGTCTTTAGTACTGGTGCGGCAATGAGAGGCAAATTGATCTACGAAAGAAAGAAGTGAGAGGTGGCCATAAAAGCGGAAAGCAGTTGAGTGCCGTTTCCACTGCGATTCTTACGGTCGTTCGCGTTTTATTTGACGAACGGTCATTTGGATTTGCGAAAGAGCGTCTTTCTTGTGCCTCTCGAATTTATTGACGGATTTTTTTTTCTTCTCAATAAGGTCAACTAATGTAGGCAAATGCGGGGAAATTAAGGAATTAATATATCAACAAAAACAGACCTTTCTCTATGACGAAGAAATTACTGACTTAATATATTAACCCTTAATATGCGGGATCTTTTCTCGTTGAATATTATGATTTTTCTTAAAATTTTACCCCCCTTTTTTCAATTCAATATAGAGGAAAAACGACAATTCTGAAAAATTTACTCTTTCGATTTTTACTTTGCTTCTGTTATTTATAAAATAAAAAGTGTGAACATTTTTTTTTTTAATTAAAACTGCCGACAGCAAATTAAATTGATGGAAAAATATACAAGAATATTTTTTAAAAATGCTTATAAAAAATGGTAAAATTTTTTTTAACATTGATATTCAATAAATAATTATATATAAAAAGTCTGAAATAATTTATAAAATTGATAGGAGCATAACTCCCGAATTATTTTATTACAATTGTAACAAAAAATTGCCATTATTTTACAATCATAACAATAAATTTCAATTATTTGTTTGTAATTATTCAACTCACGGTTTTTTTAATACAATATTCGGACGACGTCTGAGGTCGTTAACTTGTTCATAATGTGCAACTACCAATGACTTTGGTTCTTCTACTTTCACGAAAAAAATATGTCTGTAAAAAGAGGAATTCCCCGATATGGCAATTATACTACTGCAACGGTTATGAAGAATTAATAGATTTATGTATTAATAATAAATTCATAAACTTGCAAATTAATTACAAACAATTTTTGTTCCGTAGGGAATTAAGTTTTTGATTTAAGCTCTGCTACAAGTTTAGTCTTTGAAGGGAAAATTCCGTGGGTAAACGGAGATATGTGAGACCCTTGCCCTTGGGCCGAGAGGTCTGTCGACGAAAGCCACTGTAGGAGCAGGTTTGAGCTTCAAATTGGCTGTTATTTTTTCCATAATCGATTTTTCGTTTTCCATCTCTCTGTCGCGATCGATGTCTTTCGGCTTGTCGGCCTGTTGAGCGTTTCTTCGTCGATAATAAATCACCTCGCCAGCGAGTGTTATCATTGCTAGTGCCAGCCCAAACAGTGTTGCAATAAATACACCACCTGTATCAAATTAAAAACATAATTTTTTTATTTCTCCAATTGTTCTTATCAGAAATTAACCATAAGGTAAACCGCCCAGTTCCTGACACTGCGGCACTTTTTGACACCGACGGTACATTTATACCTGTAGTAAATAAAGTTTTCGGCAAATATAAAAAATTTACAGCCAAGTTGAAGAACGTTTTTTACTGCCGGATATTGCCGATATACAAATGTTTTTATAGAATATTTCATATCGAAATTAAATAGTCAGAGTTGCGTCTGACGTTTCAGTGGCTTCCGAGCGCCATTTGTAGTCGGAAGAAACGTGGTCGGTAAATATAGGCTATTTCTTAGTATACACTATTCATCGTTGTTACGCTACGTATATGCCTTATATTTTACAGGAATGGAATATGAACATAAACCGTTCAGCGTCCGGTCCAATTGCAGTCACAAACTTATGCGCAACAGAAAAAATCGCATATTACTAAATGTTCCGAAAACCAATATGGCCATCGAGGACATGCCAACAGACGTTCGCTGTTAGATATAATCGTTTCTGAAACGCATATATGTAAAATCGGATCGGACGGCAATTCTTCCATGTTTTCCGAATATTCCAGAATCATCAGAATGTCGATTACACAAGCTACATCCAGAAATAGTGTAAACTGCGGTCGCGTGGAAAGTGCTCGGAGCCTTTGGCGAAAGCACACAAACTACGCAAACGCAGTTTGGACTATACGCAGATTTAGCTTGTGTAATCGACATTTTGATGGTTTTGGAAAATGCGGAAAACGTTAAAGAATTGACGTCGGGTCTGATTTGACATATTAAAGTTCCATAAACGATTATATCTTACAGCAAATGTCTGTTGACGTATAGGTGCGGCCATATTGGTTTTCGGAATGTTCAGTAATAAGTAATTTTTTATGTTTCGTGTAAGTTTCTGACCATAATTGGAACGGATGCCGAAGCATTTCTATTCGTATTACATTCCTGTAAAATATAAAGCATATACGTAGCGTAATAAAGATGAATAGTATATACTAAGAAATAACCCAGATTGAAAAATGTCCGCACATTACAGGCACCGTGTCAGCTTGCGCCGGCACAGCGTGGCGGTAGATCGGGGTCATGTGCGACGTCATTAATCAACTTCGTGCCGGCACAGAGTGCTGATCCCGTAGTGGACCCACGGTACAGTCAGAATACTGACACGTCGCCGGTTGAGAAACCAGCACAGTGAAGGCACGTATCCATTACAGGACATGAAGTTGAGATATTAATGTGGCATCACGCTGTCAGTCCAATACAGTTTCACGAAAAAGCGCGGTAATAGAACTGTGATAGTATATATCCAGTATAGCGAACCACAGTTTATCCTGGTAGTATGGTACTGTGTCGCCACATTACCTGCCCCAAATAGACACATGCAGGCATCGTGCCGTTACAGTACTGTCACGTGCCATCACCATGCACGCATGCCGTGAGATCAAAATTTTTCGATATGGCACACTGTGCTGCCACCATGCCGTCACGGTGTACCACACCGAAAATTTAAAATTCTTTGTGCTTTGTTCTGTCGGCAGAGCCCGCCATGGAAAATCATCTTTTAGTTTTATTAATTCTTTGAGATCCAAAATTCCAAGTTGAGAAAAAAAGACACCCTACCAGCGTCTCTCTTTTCATCGAAGGAATACAAAAATCAACACCAAGGGCCATCACCTTCACACGATAGCTGCCTCAAGTGCAGTCGAATCCAAAATATCTTCGCAGTTTTATAAGCACTCTGGCTTCAAATCGCTTGCGAAAAACGCTTTAGTCATTTGCCATCTAGCGGCATTATGCGAAACGCTGCCCAGTAAGATAAACATTCAGTGTCGTCCGGTACTGCGTGTCGTCGAATGTAGCGACACTGTGATGGCATGACGTGCTGAATCCGGCATTCTGCCAGCACTGTTCTATCACATCGTGCTATGTAGACAGACTGCACGATGTGCTGGAACGGTGCTAAAGCCGGCACTGTGTCAGCACCGTTCGAGCACGTCGTGCAGCATAGAGAAACTGCACGATGTGCTGGAACATTCGGTCGCACATAACTGCACGGTGGTACCGTGCTGTCTTCGTGTCGTCATATTCCTATCTGGGTGACTAGCCGTCACTTGCATCGTGCATCGGTGTTTTGCATAATGCCGCTAGATGGCAAATGGCTAAAGCGTTTCGCGGAAGCGATTTGAAGCCAAAGTGCTTATAAAACTGCAAAGATATTTCGGTTTCGACTGCACTTGAGGGAGCTATCGTCTGAAGGTGATGGTCATTGGTATTAATTTTTGTGTTCCTTCGACGAAAAGAGAGACGCCGGCAGGCTGTCTTTTTTCCTCGACTCGGAATTTCGGATTTCAAAGAATTGATAAATCTAAAACATGATTTCCCATGGCAGGCTCTGCCGACAGACCAAGGCTCAAACAATTTTAAATTCTCGGTGTTGGCACGCCGTGATGGCATGGTGACAGCACGGTTCCGGCATATGTATATCTGGGTCGGGTAATGTGGCGACACAGTAGCATACTGTCAAGACAAACTGTGGCTCGCTGTGCTGGATATATACTATTACAGTTCTATTACTGCGCTTTTTCATGAAACTTTATTGGACTGACAGCGTGATACCACACCACCCAGATAGAAATATGGCGACACGAAGACGGCACGGTGGCGACACGGCACGGCTCGTCGTGTCGGTACCGTGCAGTTATGTGCGACCGAATATAACGACACAGTGACGGTACAACGTGCTAAAAGCGGCACTGTGTCAGCATAGTTCCACCACATCGTGCAGTTTCTCGATACTGCACGAAGTGCTAGAACGGTGCCGGATTCAGCACGTCCTGCCGTCACAGTGTCGCTACATTCAGTCGCACGTAATTCATTTCTGACGACACGCAGTCCCGGCCGGGACTGCACGTTTTTCTTTCTGGGTAATAACTCAACTTCATGTCCTGTAATGTATACGTGTCGTCACTGTGTTGCTTACTAAGCTATTTACGAAATGGCAGTGTAACGCCACAGGGGCGTCCGAGCAGTACGCTTGGTGCCACGACAAGTTGTGTGTGTGCCTTCACTGTACCGGATTCTCAGCCGGCGACGTGTCGATATTCTGACTGCACAGTGAGTCCATCGCGAGGACAGCACTCTGTGCTGGCACGAAGCTGCTTAAGGGGAGGGAGTCAGGTAAAAAAAATTGATTTTGGAAATTCAATATCATCCAAATCCTATTGCATATAAAAATGTCCAACACACTATATTGTTGGTACTCGATGAAATGATTTTTTACTGTCGTCTGACTTGCATATGCTTTTCAATATTATCTTAAGCAAAGTTCTTAGGTTTTCCATTCTGCGCATGATTCAGATCAAACTACTAGGCAGATTGAAATGGTTGATGTCTCATTTTCTTCTTCATGAAAAGATACACCGGCTAAATGGAGCAAATGTTAATAAAACGTAATATTTTTTAAGTGACATAATTTATAATAAATAAATTTTATGCTTTTTTCTAAATCATTGATTAACTTTGTTTTCAGGATGAAAAAAAAATATTTTGCTAAACTTAGACGGTGTATCTTTTTGTAAAGAAGAAAATGAGACGTCAACCATTCCAATCTGCCTAGTAGTTCGATCTGAATCATGCGCAGAATGGAAAACCTAAGAACTTTGCTTAAGATAATATTGAAAACCATATGCAAGCCAGACAACAGTAAAAAATCCTTTCATCGAGCACCAACAATATAGTGCATTGAGCATTTTTATATGCAATAGGATTTCGATGATATTGAATTTCTAAAAACAATTTTTTTGACCTGACTCTGTCCCCTTAATGACGCCGCACATGATTTTGATCTACTGTCACGCCGTATCCGTCACAAGCTGACACGGTGCCTGTAATGTGCTAACATTTCATGCCTCGACGGCACAAAATTCTATCTGGGAACCTATATTCCCGACCAATGTCGGTAAAAAAAATCTACTCCAAAATGAGAGGGTAAAATGAGAGGCAAACACTTCTCGATAGTATAAAAATTTGAAAAAATTCATGTACATTAAAGGTACTGAAAAGATTAATTTAGCATAATAATAATTCTAAAATGTTATTAATAAATTGGTAAAAAATAAAAATTGTTTAACAAATCTCCCGGAAACCCACATTTAAAAAAAAATGAAAATGATTCGTTCATTTTTGTAAATACGTATGAATTTTTTCAGATTTTTTAATTCACTTTGAATTTTGTGTTCTTTCACATATTTTTTCCATATAAAAAAAATTCAAAGTGAATTTAAAAAAACTGAACAAATTCATACGTATTCAGAAAATAGAACGAATCATTTTCATAAATAAGCGAATGTGGGATTGCGGGTAATCTGTTGAACAATTTTTTTCCCCAATTTGTTAATAACATTTTAGAATAATTATTGTGCAAATTTAATCTTGTCAGTATCTTTAATGTGCATGAATTTTTTCAGATTTTTATACCATCGAGAAGTGTTTGTAATTCTCTCTCATTTCTCGCGAACTTATGTCAAATGAATACCAGGCGCAAGGACTACCTTCAGTAAGAATTAAATACTATAAAAGTGATAGGAATACCTTCAGAAATTTCATCTAAAGGTTAGTTCTTCCCATAAATTGTCGGAGTCAGTAAGTCACGTAATTCAGGTTATGTTGCAGTCAAAGAGTCACAAAATGGGGACTGGTTGGTGTCAGAAACTGCGCCATGGAAGATTCAACAGTGTCAGTAACCCCGGTAGTAGACGATCACAATTAAGACAATAATTTAATTATTATTTCTTAATGATTTATCTTCGAAACCTGGTGAATCTCATTCAGAAGGGTTCAATGTACACGTCAAAAGAATTTTTTTTCAGATTCATAATATAATGCGTTTGTAAATAATAGAAACCCGGGGGCGCGGTTCTAACGATGCCAGAAACTGGGCCGTTTACCTTATTATTGTTATAGAAATTAATGATATTACACATTAACCACGAATACGCACCCAAACTCTCCAATGTTATACCCTCGTTGTCGTCGGAATTGGGGCATTGACCTTTGATTGAAGCATTCCAATATTTCGATGCTAACCTCTCGAAGTATCTGTCTTTCTGAAGATCTAATATTCTACGAAGAAAGTAAATTAGTACAATAATTTATTATTTTATTAATCTGCGTAATGTGATTGACAATACATATTTTATACAATTTAGATATTTCAAATCGATCGATGGTTTAAGAGGGCATATACAGCTAACAGTAAAAAGAAAATGTAAATGGCAGTGTGGGGGGAGGGGGGGGGGGGTTATTGAAGGTATCAAATCGCGGTTTTTGTAGTTTCAATATAAACTTTGAAAATCGGTTACTTTTTTTCTAAATTGAAAACTACAGCAGACATTGACATCCCGTGCAGAAATTAGATCGGGCAGCCACGATTAAATAAGGGGACTTTTTAGGTATAAACGTGGCATCCACAATAGGGAATCTACTCTAGAACCCTACTAGGCTCAACGGAGGCGGCCACGATAAACTTCGGGGTCTAATCAGGCTTAAATGTGGAGCCCTCACTATGGTCGCCCATATTGAGCCTCTAAAGGGTAGTACTTTCAAGCGTGACTAGCCTAGTAGGGCCCCTACTACAATTAGGGCAATCTAGAAAGGGCCAAGTTGGAACCCCAACTATATTTCTGCACGGGATGCTGAGGTGAATGTGTTTTGTCGGTATAATGTAAGATTAATGTTATTAATCTTACAGGAATCATCAGTGCTACCTTAACATTCTTGATTCATTAAGCTTTCAGAAATGGTAAAAATCTTATGGTCGATTTTTTAAGCTGCTAAGTGTAAATGGGTCATTTCACCAGAAATCCGTGCATTTAATTTTTTATTGGCCTTCAAATTTTACAGGATGTTTACTACGATAGGAAGTGAAGATCTGCCAAATATTACGCCTCTACTATATTTTTTTTCTAATTAATATGAATTAATTATCTTTTGGATTTTCGTTCAATTGTATATTTTCCATTATTTTAAACTAAAACGGGTAAAAATATTAAAGTGTAAAAAAAAAGTTTTCCTAGGCACATATCTAAATTTCCTAAAAAAAAAATTAGTTCTTTTGCGAACAAACGTTTAACCTCTAAAAAATCGCTTTTTAACTGATTTCATTTTTTTTTTCATTGTGTTCCCAAATATAGAAAGAAATTAAATATGCACATTTCACAGATGACATGGATGTATATTAAAATTTAATGAATGAATAAATTAAATAAATTTTATTAATTTTTATGCCTATGCCCGTTAAATAAATTAATTTTGAAAAATTCTTTAATTGTCTCTCAATAATAGAATAAGTATATATCGATTAATAACTGAAGATGCTCAATTTATTTAATCGTCGATAACTACTGTAGTTATTTGATTGATTGAGTATACATATTATGACACCGAAGAGGGAATCATTGTTTTATCTGACAAATTTTTGGATTTTTACATAATTAATCTTTATTAATTCGTTTTTTTTCATACCTCCTACTAATTTCTTCCTGAAGATGACTGCCCTGTTGAACGGCGATTGCGTAGGGCTGCTCGGCAAATACTTCCCCCACTTCGGTCAAGTTGCAATTTCTTGTAACTTCGTACTTAATTAACGCCGAATCGTGAATAAACGCAAACTCGGCGGTCTCGCTGTCGATTACCTGCGCGAATAAAAAATTAACGTAGCGCAACGAAGCGTTCGAAATAGGTGACGGCTATTTTGTAATGTGACGAGACTGCAAGCGGGGCTATCAGAACGATTTTACGAAACCTTTTGAAATCCTTCCTCGGCCGTTTTAACCGGCCCGACTTGGGTTATCGCTTGAAGTATATGACCGTACTGCTCCTTTATCGGGTAATCCCACACTCGGTACTCTATTTGGTCACTCGTACTGTTCAGCGTTATTTCCTTCCATACACTTGATAAGGTAGAAAAAAATTGTAATGAGAGATTTGTTAATTAAGGATGTACGATAGGTACAGTCCCTCCAAACGTGAGTTTCAGAGAAAATTGCTGAAAAGATCAATTTTTTATTAATCACTTGATGAATAAAAAAATTGTTGAACAAATCACCCGACAACCTAACGATTTTTTCGAATGAAAATCAATTTTTCCGAATACATATGAATTTTGTCAGAATTTTTTTAAATATTTAAATTTTTTTAAGTTTGCAAAATGCCCGAAAAATAACAAATTTTGGATGTGCGTTTAACATGAAACCATCCATTACATTCAAGGTTTTTTTTTGTTCGCAAACGCATATTCAAAATTCGTTATTTTTCGCACATTTTTCAAAATTAAAAGGAAAATTCGAAATAAAGAAAAAATTCATGCGTAATCGAAATAATTGAAAAATCATTTTCATTCGAAAAAAAAACGTCAAGTTGTTGAGTGATTTGTTCAACAATTTTTTTATTCATCAAGTGATTAATAACATTTTGAAATTATTATCATGCAAAATTGATCTGTTCAGCACCTTTTACATGTATGATTTTTTTTCCGATTTTTATCCCATTGGGAAGTTTTCGAAATTTTCTCTGAAACTCACGTTTGGCGGGACTGTACCTATCATACATTTTTAATGCACCCAGAAAAAAGATCTAGTAAACCGAACAAAATCTTAGTTAACGTAAAGGGTTTTTCTTCTTTGAATTTACATGAAATAATTACTTTTTCGATTCAAATACATTTTTTTATCATGCTCAGTATAATCAATGTAGAAAGTAATAATTAGTTACGAAACTAACCTTTATGGGCCTATTATTAATGGGCCATTATGCAACAATATTCATAATATTATTCTATTGACATTGGACAAAAAAAGGTAATCGTCCACAGACTAGATTTCTCCGTGACGCTCTCGTAAAAATTCTGTTTGCGGGATTCGACCGTAAGACCAATCCCCCAAAAAAACACCTTCGGTGTATAAGAATCTGAGACAAGTACATTTACATCAACAGTTGTATCTATTCTTGCAAAAAGTCATGAAATAATCAATTACAAAAGTAAAAATATTAATATTAGTACCAATAAAGATTATGACATGATAACACAAATTGCATGAGTCCGTTTATAAAAATTACTTGCCCGGCCATAGGATCGTCTATTGGTGTTGGCAGTCGACGAAACGGTTAATCGTGTGTATTTAGTTAATGTATTTAGTTAATTAATTCGCTAAGTAGAACCGCTGGACAAGTAATTTTTATAAACGGACTCATGCAATTTGTGTTATCATGTCATAATCTTTATTGGTACTAATATTAATATTTTTACTTTTGTAATTGATTATTTCATGACTTTTTGCAAGAATAGATACAACTGTTGATGTAAATGTACTTGTCTCAGATTCTTATACACCGAAGGTGTTTTTTTGGGGGATTTGTTTACTTTTTGCAGAAAGTCTCCTTGTCGATTTCATACTCGCTTTTCCATATTATCGTCAAATTGTAAATCACGAAGTACGAGTATACACTTTCGAGGCTTTACATTTTTAGTTGTCCATTCATGTCCCATTCCATTTATCCTAATTAATCTCTTGATTGGCCGATTTTCATTCGACTTAAATCAATTTTGAATTTTCGTCCGCCATGTTGGATCCGTGACTTTGAATTTATACATTTTGAAGACAGATTCGTAATCAGCGACTTCGAAAACCCCCTCATAATAGTTTTTATAAGAATCAAGTTAATTATTGTATTTTGGTGTCCTATATTGGATTCGCCATTTTTTATTTTTTTATTTTACGGCCCGATTCGTAATCAGCGTCCTCGAAAACCCCCAAGTACCAAATTTTGCGAAAACCGTTCGCGATAATCGATGTGCGAGAAGAGAGCTACATACAGTGAGAGAGAAAGAAAGGGGGAGCGTGACTGCCGTGAAGTTAGATGCACGTCGTCGTCTGTTATAGCGACGGCCACTTGCAAAGTGGCGGCGTCCGCTAGTCCGTCAGTGGACGTCGCCGTATTGTGTGCAATGACGACGACCATTGAACATCTATTTTGACGTGGTTAAAAAAAAAGAAACAAGGATATCTTTCATGCGCGGCTTTCTATAGATTTCATTTTGGTCGCAATCAACAGACCGTAAAAAAAAACATAATTTACGTGTCCCTAAAAAACATATGTGTTTTCTACGTATTTAAAGAATACAAGAAAAGTTTTTGCGAGTGACCGAAAACAAGTTGCTTCGAGTATAAGAGCTTGTCGCGTCTCGATATCTTGGTCGGTAAGGTCGGTCGTCGTCAGTATCTGGCGTAAATGTACTTGTCTCGAGACGGTACCGCGTCTCTTGATACGACTTACATAACTACCTAATAAGTACCCTGGTAAAAATAAATTATAGAGACTGTTACAGATCGATAAAATTTGAATGGGATTAAATCATATGTTATCGTGTCTATCTATTCGCACTTTGATCAATTTATACAAATTGGATCGTTGTTATTAGTTTCCTATAGTTTTCGTTTTCTATATGGGTTGAATACGATACCCAGTAAACACGGTTATGTTACAGCAATGTAACCCAATGTGACAAGTAACATCGCTTGTAACTTACATGTAATTTACATGTAAGTTATTATTTCCCACTCAACAATGTTACCATGTAATGTAACATGCGTTACGTAACCGTTACATTCCAGTTATGTTGCCCGCACGTTGCGTAAAGTAACTGCTATGTTGCACAATGTAACCGCAATGTAACCGAAAGTTACCAGCAACATCACCTGTAACTTACATGTAAGTTATTATTTCCCACTCAACAACTTTTGTCAACTAAAAGTCCACAAACGTCCACGGGTTGCGAAATCGCTACCCTTAGAAGGTCAAAACAATAGCTGCTACAATTAAAAGTAGAACAAGCTATTGGCGAATAATGCCAACCAGTTAGGGCACCTCCGAAGGGTATCCCACTGTTTCTTTTGAACTGCGAAGTCGCTCAGTCTTATAAACGCTAGAGTCACGAATCGCTTGCGAGAAACTTTTGAGTCGTTAGCCACCTAGTGGACATAACATTCTGTATGAATATGTAACGTTCTTACAACGTTGCCACGTTACATAACTGTAACATAACCGGACTATCGCCACAGTTACATTACAATCGTTACATACATGTTGCATTACAGTTACACACATTCGTTATATAATTGTAACGTAACGACGGCATATAACAGTTACATAACGTGGATGTTTACGATGTTACATAACCACTGTAATATGCATGTTACGTAAATGTTGCATTCCCGTGCAACGTTTTTGCAATGTTGCCACGTTACATACCGGTAACATTGCCTTCCTGTCACAAAAGTGACGTCATAACAGTAACATTACCTGCATATAACAAATGAAACATCACATGTTACTCCTACGTTACATAGCCGCAACATAACGCAAACGTTACATTGTTACAATCACATGTAACTTCCAGGTTACATTGCTGTTCAATTATGTGTTTACTGGATTATCGATATGTATGGTGCACCAATGGATTTATAACATTTTATATCAAATTTACGTTTCGTCACTTGTAAATGTTAATCCGTTTGTAGTGTATGATGTTAGTTCGTAAATATATGGTTCAACATTAATGGTTCGTAAACAGAGGTATCAATAGAGTGATCCTATCATTTTCTAACGTCTCACAATTATAGAAAGTTTATCGGAATAAATCGTATGTGTTAAGATTGAAAGAATTATCATAATCTATCGTAAAATCCTGATATAAATGCAACAGTTTTCTATCATTTATACAATAATTTCATGCTGATTGAATCGTTTCTCTTCTCATTGTTTCGCAGCTGTAGAAAGTCTAGCATAATGAATTTTGAATATGATAAATATTTGACTCCAAAAATGTATGGACCAAATTTTTTTTAAAATGAAAAATGTTGTATTATTAATATTACTCCAACGATTGTATATTTTTGTTATTAAGTTTAGTACAAAAATTATATTACTTATAATAATAGTATAGGATATGGAAGAAACATATAGGATTTCGATCGTAAATTTATGATAATACTTCGTAAATTCGTGAACCAAAGTCCGTATTCGGAATGATAGGATGTTTTTAAATCGTTTTCTATAATTTATTTTTACCAGGGATACGCTATCCACTAGACCAAACCGACTATGAAGATTCTGTATACTTTAATTTTATAATAGCTGCGTCCAGTAGAACAGTCAGTTATGTATACACCACATTTTAACAGTGGATCATTTGAATAATACTTGGTATTGCCGATTACTTATCGGAAGTAGATTCAATATGTATATTGTACTGAGAGAAATCGTGGTAGTTTAGGCAACTATTAAGCCATAACTGCATATTTTTAGTCCAAGCAACAATTGAAATAGATATTTTAACTGATTTAATGGTTAAGTTAACTGCGTTATAGTTACTGTAACTAACCCTATAGTTGACTTAACATAATGACGTAGTTACTTTAACAGTGAACATATAGTGAAATACAACCTTAGCTCTTTTCTTATAGTTAGTGCAACTTTAATATTATTGTTGCAATGATCATTTCAAACTTGTTGAATAATTTCTCAAAGGATACTATGATACTATGTATGACTCTATGTTTGTGATGATGTTTTCTATTAATAGTACCGCGCACCTATCACTAATTTTTCAAAACAATATATTTTTTGTTACGATAACTATTATTAGCTATTGCATTAACTATGAATAATTAGTATATTATATATGGGGTAAAACACGTCAAAGCGGCCACACGTATTTTTCATTTCAATAAAAAGTTTTCAAATTTCTTGAGGATGTTTGTCTGACTGAAAACAAAAATTGCAAGTTTTTTCAGATTTTTTTATAGCATATTTCAGCCGTTACAAATAACTGAAGATAATAATCGCTAATTTTTTAACGCCAAAACTACGGCTCTCGCAAAAAAATCATGTTAACAACAAATTTAAGGTATCTAACGTTCTTTTCAACAAATTTTTTTGCAAATTTTCCTACTCCATTTTATGCCATTTTTCAATTAAATAATATTTCAATATTTTTTTTCTCCGAAACTGCGTTCTCGATTCAGATGAGATTTTTACATTTTGTTCCTTAGTATGTTGAGAATCTCAAAAAAAAATTAGCGAGATGGGCGGCGACTTCGTTCCACAGTTACAGCTCTTCGAATGATCGAACATAACGGTAATCTAATGTGTAATTGCTCTCTGCGTTCAACAGGGTTGAGACTGACAATAGAAAAAAATCTAAAGCCCGCAACATTTGTTTATTTTTTGTTATTTTTAATTAAATTTTTTTTTTTAATTAGGTCAATTGGCAAATTCCCCCATAACTGTCGTCCACACTTTGTGTTCACAACGCAGAACGATGGTCGTGTAACATTGAGCACGTGAATATTGAACTCAAGAGACATTCATTCACCACGTTTTGCCAATTTTCGATTGATCAGAAAAGAGCACGATGATGAATTACGTGTCATCAGGAAAAAAGTTTCAATTTCATAAGTCGATAAAATAAATGTATTAAAAAACCCAAAAATCGAGGAGGGAAAAATATCCGATGCAAAAAATGCAGTGCGGGCTTTAGAATTATTATGTAGACAGTCTGTTAAACGTACAGAGAAATTATACATTAGATTGCCCTTGTATTCGATCGTTTGAAGAGCTGCAACAGTGGAATGAAATCGCCGCTCATCTCGCCAATTTTTTTCTCAGATTCTAGACATATTAAGGAACAAAATGTAAAAATTTCAGCCGAATCGGGAACGCAGTTTTGGAGAAAAAAAAAATTATAATTTTATTCCATTGACAAATAGCATAAAACAAAGTAGAAAAATGTTGCAAAAAATTTATTGAAAAGAACGTTAAATACCTTAAATTTTTTGTTCACGTAATTTTTTTGCGAGAGCTGTAGTTTTGGCGTTAAAAATTAACGATTATTATTTTCTTTTTTTTGTAAGGGCTCAAATATGCGATAAAAAATCTGAAAAAATCTGTAATTTTTGTTTTCATCCAGACCAACATCCTCAACAAATTTGAAAACTTTTTATTGAAATGAAAACTTCGTGTGGCCGACTTGACGTGTTTTACCCCATATATAATATACTAATTATTCATAGTTAATGCAATAGCTAATAATAGTTATTGTAACAAAAAATATATTGTTTTGAAAAATTAAAAGAAAACATCATCACAAACATAGTATCCTTTGAGAAATTATTCAACAAGTTTGAAATGGTGGTTCGTGTGGCCGACTTGGCGTGTTTTGCCCCATATATAGTAATATTTTTTAAATGGCTGAGGTTGTCATTTTTTTTCTACAAATTTATAGTTACCAGTGTCTTTTTTTCTCTCAGTGTAGGAATTCCACGTCATTCCAGCCACCCTCCAGACTTCATTGTCTCAGATCTTTTTGCAATTCGAGTATTTTTTAGTAATCGGTCGAATAGAATTTTTCATATATGTTTATTGCATGATTGCATCAATTGTTGCGACGTTACAGGCTAACGAAGGTTCTAACTGTTTTTTTTAAGCCCCATTATCTCGAAAATGCCTAATTGAAACACAAAAGTGCTAAGGATCTTCTGTATACTTTTTTTTTTCATGGACTTTACGGGAAAAAATATTTCATAAATTGATTTTCTGTATCTTGCGAAAAAAACTACTTTCAATTGTTAAAATTGATTTTTTTTGACAATAATGAAGTGTTTTTATTTTTCAGATTCCACAGACTTTTTTCCGTACAACTCAGTCGCTATCCTAATAGAGACATTCGATTTTTGGATATTATGAAATAAAGTATAAGTAAAAGAAAAAAAGGTTGTTGAAATAACGTGGAAATCCGCATATAAAGTGGAGTCTTCAAATAGGGTCTATCAAAATGAACAATAACATTTAGTAGTGGTAAATATAATTGTTGTTTACCAAATGTTTTCAAATAAACATTGATTTGAATAAATGAATCTATTTCCGATAAATCTACTACAATAATTAAAGCGTATAAATATATACTAGATTGAAAGAAAATTTTATTTCGACTAAATAAGAAGATATTTTTTTCGGGCAAGTAAATAATTTTTCTTCATACTATGCCGAAAGTACGTCCCTCCTGCCGCGATATCACGGCAGAAAAGCTAACTTTTATGTCTCGGTAGAGACGCGCATGCGCTCTGCGACAGCGGGCCGAAAGAAATTACTCGTGCACTGAGACCGGCCCACACACACACACACACAAGACGGCCGAAAGTCAAGAGTCGCTCACTGTGTTTATACAAATGTCATTCATGTGTTGGTCAAGCTATACACGTGCCCTCTATACAACGGGAGTAGTAACTTATTCGCGCGCATTAATACTCTATACATCTTGCCTGCATAAGCTCAAAGTTTATTTACAATTGATGTATGCTAAAGTTTAACAGTTAAGATAAATCAGTAAGTGATATATACTCGAAAACATACTAATAAAATTAGGCTTCCATAATCAAATTAATATTTTTTAGAAAATTGTGTCTATTCAGATGTATTTGATTTTATGCCTGCCCCCGACCGGCAACACTCGCTTCGATCGTGCCGCAAATGTCGGGGCAGGCATCAATATCTTTCAATACAAAAATGCAATTTTTTTCGTACTTTCGGCCAAGTATAAAGAAAAATAGTATACACTACACAGGCAGAAATTTGAGAGCCCTGAACTGCACTCCATGATCATTGCGCGCAGTGCACGAATCTCAACTTTCTGCCCTTGTACTGTAAAATACTATATTAGCACCAAATAGAATTATTCTTCACTGTTCTTCTATGCGGGTTAATTCAAATAAATAAATGTAGTCGAAATTAATACATTGCACATTTCACTGAAATACATATATGTTTCATGGGGAGCAAATTTTTGTTAATAAAAATGAAGACAAATTAAATATACGAATTTAATCACGTTAACTAGACTTTTTCTGAGTGCGGCTATAAATATTTAGGTAGTCTTACTTGTACAGCTTGTCTTCTGCGTTTTTCATGTTTGTGAAGTACTGATGGATCGTCGAGTTTGCCATGACTGTGTAATTTATTCTTGACTGTCGAGCCAGTTGCTCTAGCGATTGAACGGGTGACTACCAAGTAGAATCATTTGTATTCAATTAAAATCACGCTAATCAAATTTATTTCAGTAATATTATTAATAATATTATTTTACCGAAATAAATTGAATTATTAAAAAAGTATATCATTTTGTTAACTAAAATAAAGTAATAGGGTGATTTGGAAAATACCTGCATCCTCTCAACAGTGAGAAAAGCAGCCAAATTCGCCGTAAATGTGGCCAGCATTAGAACGACAAAGAGCCAGTAGGCAGCAACCAAAGTTCTGCTCGATAAGGCTTTGGGGGCTTCGCCTCCACCCTGAGGTGTAAACGACGTCAGGGCAAACCAGAAGCTTTCTTTGAGCGTGAATTCTCTAATTGAACAAATACCAGACATGTATTAAGTCGAATGGCATTAACGTATTAACGGCCCATTCACTTTCAAGAAAAAAAATGCTTTGCAGTAACAATTTGAAAAGGACGCAAAGTAGAACCTTGCACATTGCTTCCTCATTATTTTACGCTTTTTACAAAGCTACCTCTATGACAAAGTATGTTATTCAATTTTGGCTTCCTCATAGAGGAAGCTTTGTAAAAACCGAAAATTTGAGCTCGCCATCTTAGGTTTTGCAAAATTACAATAGAGAGACAATGTCAATTTTTTAAAAATTCCAAATTCCATAAATTCTGAACCACTTTACCGATTCGAGCCAAATTCAATACCAAACAATATTGAGTGCACGTGCTCTTATAACCAACTATTTAGCAAAATAGACTAAATTTTACGAAAGTCAGAGTGACCACCTCTTTTTTTTAAATTAAAAACGGCACACATTTTGTCAAAAATTGCTATAATTAAAGAGGGTCTGCTGCTATACTCGTGTGCCAAATTTGAGCTCGATATACAAAACGGTTCTTGAGTTATCGGCGTTTGAATTGTCGGAGTTGCACACACACACACGCACACGCACCCCAGATAGAATAACGTGCCGCCCAGCGTATCGGCAGAAATGCGGAATCTGCGACGTCTCTAGGCAGAATTGTGATGGCACAACAGGCTGTAATCCTACTTTATGCCCGCACAACTCCGGCACACTGTGAAGCGTCTCGAAGTGCTGGCACCGTGTGGGTACAGAGCTGGATTTAGCACGTTGTGCCGGAGTTATGCCGATACAGTACCGGATTCCAGCTCGCCGTGCCGTCACAACACTGTCTAATGACGCCGCACATACCGCATTTCTGCCAGCACGCCGTGCTGTTCGGGCAGTCACCATGCCGCCACTGCGCCGACATTTTTCTATCTGGGACACACACACGCACACGCACACGCACACGCACACGCACACACACACGCACACGCACACGCACACGCACACACACACACACACACACACACACACACACACAAATTTAAGTATTTATAATTAAAAACCGACGTTAAAAAAAATGTCGAAAAAATTCTACATGCATTTTTTATGTGGTAGTATAACATAAAAAATCACGGAACGTATTTGGGAAGTTAAAGATCGGCCGTTGGTCGAGTTGGTATAGAATGCCCCAATATATATCATATCTCAATATATATTACATATACATTTCAATACATTAAAAAATATATACCACATAACAAATTTTTCGTAGAAAAGATTGTGTTTTATATCTGAAAGTATATTTCCTAATATACTTTAATTATACTTTTTCCATGGGGGAGGGTAAGATCCATTAATCAAATGATAATAACGTATATATGTCAGGAAAAGTTTTGAATAATTAACTTAGAAAACGTCTTGTAACAAACCTGCAAGGATAAGGATAAATTTTCTTATTATTTCTCGCGCTGTAGGGCGAATATTTGTCCAAAATCCAGATCATTATTCCAGTGAGTGTGAGAGCCCCCACGATGCTCAACCAGACCTCGAGCCTCAGCACAGTCATGAATTTGAAGAGTGAAGTCTTTCGCACGGGTTTTCTCATCACTTACAACAAACATCCCATTACAAATATTAATTATTACCCAACTAAATACGTACAAAACACATTTATAAAAAAACATCAAAATTAAATATATAACTTTTGACATTGCATAATAGGTGAAAACACGTCACTCGTGAGACTGTCATCAAACAATTGCTCTCTATTGATGCAAATATATAATTATCGTGCTTGAATGATTAATGGCAATTGCTATTGTCACCAAAAAACAGTGAAGCACACAGACAAATATTGCGTGATGACTTTTGTTTCATTTTTTTTTTCTTCGTTTTGCGACACAATACTACCAATGAGTAGGCCCGATTGTTCGAAATACGGGGCAACGAAGTCTATGATATCCTCGCGTTCTGAGGTCATCGTCAGTGCGCCGATGCCGATGTCAGTCTCCTGCGTCAGACACCGCTTATTTTATTCAAACAAGTCTCCAAATAAATTTTTACATTCAATTGACTTGCTGTGAAAAAAAATCGTGATTCCAAAAAAAATTTTGCCGTATAGCAAAAACATTTTTTTTAATGATGCGCTATCAAGCTGATCAATGAGCCGCAGTGACATATTTACATAATACTTTGAACGCTAAGCATGACAATATTATTTACATATATTTTTCTACGTGTATTCGATAAACCTTAGTGCTGGAAAAGAAAATCATCGCGGTATTACTGTACAAGGCGGGACGCGGTTTTATATTACAGGGGTCTTGTGTTTTCTAAATTGTTATTACACAATTGTTATTTACACTATGTTTTGTGTGCTATGTGCGTGAATTATCCATTAAGACGGACATTAGGCACTCGGTTCTGCAGTGTTCCTTTTTTTTCTTTAATCTTTTGTTAATACTAATTTTTTGTCACTTGTTACTACCGATGAGTATGCCGGATTGCGCAAAATACGGAGCAACGAAGTCTATGACTTCCTCACGTTCTGAGGTCATTGTCAATGCCGCGAGCGCGATGTCGGTTTCCTGCATTAAAGGACGCGACATTGTATTTCGTATAAATAGATAAACAATTAGTTATTAAATTAATACTAATTTTAGGGAAGATGTATAACATTACCATCAATTTCTGTAACTAAAAACAACTCTAACATGATTTAATTTCATAAAGCTTCTCTACGAGGGAAGACTGGGGCTAGTCGGTTCACTTTTTGCTTTCGATTCTTTTTTCTTTTTATTTACTGCATATAGCACATTGAAGTTGTAGTCATTTTGTTCCGAGAGTCATTAGTTAAGTATGCGGCAATTTTGAATCCCCCCCTTCCCCCAAAATCGATAGGTTGCGGCGCGAATAGTTTTCTACAAATAAATAACATGGTCCGAGTAACCCCCTATTGGGACAAGTTCAATCAGGCGCGGGGCAAGTTTAATCAGTTGTGGGCAAGTTAAATCAGTCGCTGGGCAAGTTGAATCAGTCGCGGGTTAAGCTGAATCCGTCCCGGATTACGAGGAACCAGTCGCGGGGCAAGTTAAATCAGTTGTGGGCAAGTTAAATCAGTCGCGGGTTCAGCTGAATCCATCCCGGATTAAGAGGAACCAGTCGCGGGGCAAGTTAAATCGGTTGTGGGCAAGTTAAATCAGTCGCGGGTTCAGCTGAATCCATCCCGGATTAAGAGGAACCAGTCGCGGGGCAAGTTAAATCAGTTGTGGGCAAGTTAAATCAGTCGCCGGGCAAGTTGAATCAGTCGCGGGTTAAGCTGAATCCGTCCCGGATTAAGAGGAATCAGTCGCGGGGCAAGTTGAATCTGTCACGGTGCAAGTTGACTCAGTCGCGGGGCAAGTTGAATCACTCGCGGGTCAAGTTGAATCAGTTGCGAGAAAAGTTGAGTCATTCTCGGGGGAAGTTGAACCAGCCCCGGGGGAAGTTCAGTCAGTCCCGAGGTAAGTTGAATCAGTCGCGGGTTAAGTTGAATCCATGCCGGACAGATATGTCTCTTCAAATGTCTCAAACCTCTTGAACCCGGGTTCGAAAAACCTGGGAACCAACCGATCGGTGATTCGTTCGACGGCTGCAAACCCGGTTGAACCCGTGTTTTAATAAGCTGCAGACCAATCTATCCGCAAGCTGCGAGCTTTTGAAAGCTTGGAAGGTTTTTGGGTAGGGTCGATACAAATTATTGGTTGTTTTAGTGGCTCAGATCAACCCAGTTGGAAATACGGTTTCAATCGAGTTGTCGAGATTATTTTCACGGTTGTTAAATCTGCTAGGGATCCTGTGTGGGCCAAACCGCTTCATATAACTTGCCCCTGACCGAAGTAGGTCCAGTCTCCCCTGCCCATTTTCACTATTAGATTTTTTAAAAATCAGCAACCGTATACAGTTCTTTCTCGGTATAGTTGTAATCTAGTCACTTTAGCTTTTTAGTACACGGAAAGAAAAAAGTAGTTCTAGCTATCAATTCCAGCATATGCAATGCCGCGTATTAGTTACTAACTTAGACACTAAATCGGAGTCGTAGTCTCAACTTTTGTCGATTGGTAGAAAAAATAGTACGTATGACCAACAACTTGGTTCCTGCAACTATCACGGCTGCTATCCAACCCAAATGATTCGTTACGCTAACCAACCGGTGAGTTGAGGTTATGATCTCAGCTGGTCATTGTTACTATCGATAGTCTACCAACGAGGTTATAGTTTCTTCAACCGACCGAGTAGTTTGCGCTATTATAACTATTTCGATTGGTTGTCGGGACCGATACATCAATTTTTACAACTACTTTTTTTTTATCGTGTAGTGTTACCCTGAAACCTCTCACATCTATTACCTTCACCTAACTTACATCGGTGAATAGATGTGTACGTCTCAGCGTTTCGATTAGACGACTCCGCAAGGGAGCAAGAGAAAGAGAGAGTGAGAGATGCTCGAACATATATATATCCTGCATGATTAGTTCTTTACTTGGATTACATGTTGGCACATTAAATAAGCTGTAAGAGGTTCCAATGTATAAATTTCTCAACTTTACAATAAAAAAAAACTAATTCTTGTCATAAATTATTAAATATATACTGCGAATGTTCTTTATGTACAGAACATAAACAAAGCTTTAGTGCTTCTTCGTATTCAATACTTCGACGTAATCGAATTCCAGCCATGCAAATTCTCCTATTCATGACTACGAGAACTCGATGTGAAATTATTCCGGGTGGAATAATAAAACTAGCTGATAGAAATAATCGATAAAAGCGAAGGCTACCGAGCATTCAATACGTGCGGTAATTGTGCCTTCGATGGGAATTTGTATCAAGAAAATTATACGTTTGGAAACATGGAAATAGATGCAGCAATCGATTCGCAGCGTACCAACGAATTGCAAATTATTTTAGCCCTTTAGCTCAGACCAATATATGTTGTATGGATTGGAATTCCATGTGGATGCCCGAAAAGTCGTTGTACGAAATATTCAAAGGTTGAATTATTGTTATCAACATTTTTTAGGAAGTTTGAGGGCTGCAGCTGCAAAAGGTTGTAAATATAAATATAACAAATAGATAATGAGGACATTACCCCCCGAGCAAGATCACCAACGAGGCCGGTCCACTTTCCATTCGGCAACTTATTTCCAAATGATCGATCAGCCGGAATAACAAGATCGTACTCGAAATTCATCTCTTGGGAAAGTTTTTCGATAAAGTCTATACAGTATCCTTCCCAAACGTCGTTTCCTTCAGCGTCTTTTACCGGCCGACCATTCTGATCCAGCTTTATTGAAGTCCACGGTATTGCCTGTAATTTGACCAGGCATTAATAATGTTATTCCCTCGTCGAGAAAGTTTAGTTTTTATGAATGTCTTTTGAAAATGTAAATATCAGGATCTCTTAGAATTATCTTAAGGTGGTTCTTGCACTACGATAAAATCGAGATAGGCCAATAAAAATATAACAAATAGAAAGATCGAGGCTTCTTCTACATGCATGAAAATGAATTTACATGGTAGGTATAGGTCCGCCAGCGAAAAACGTGCCTAGAGCGATGACTGCCAAGATTTTAATACATAGATTCTAGATGAGCTAATGAAAAACTTATCAAGCGATGCACTAAACATTTCTCAATATACTGACGCGACTTCAGACTGATTGATCGTTCCGTATACAAATAATCCGTAATAATAAATAAACTTTCGACAATCTGCGGACGTATTTTTTATGAGACACGAGTGTCATGGCGACTGACAAAACACTTGGGCGGCGCTTTGGCAACGTTGCACGCGCCAGCTGACGTTCATGGTGCGTTAAACATAAAGTCATTGCGTGCCGTGAAGACAATTATATTTTGTCCGGTAGAAGTATGAATATATTCACTAAAAAGAAATTGTATGAATTTGAAAAAGAGCATTCTAGTATCTTTTATTTGTCAATGTAATCACATTATTCATAGAACGCTATATTTATTCTATCGATAATT
>OZ019973.1:9316052-9331052 GCA_963970395.1 Ephialtes manifestator
TAAAAACGGCAACAATCAAAAATGAGCTGGTGCTTTACTTGTGTAACGAATTTCATCTCGATAGTTAAAATCATTCTTCAGTTACGGGCGATTGAATTCTCGAAGTTGTATACATACATACATAGACACACACACACATGCATTGAGGTAATGTTGCAAACGAAGATTTATTGATAAATAAAGTAAGTTGAAAAATAATATTTGACACCCTGAGAAATGGATTTATTTGGAACAAATACGGGATCTATTTGCATCGAATAAAAATGTATTTCAATGAAAGGTATACAATTTATTAATAACCCAAGAAATACATTTTTTTAAATGATTGGCACACTTGGATTCATTACATTTAAATACATGTTATTCGATTCAAATAAATCCAATATATAATTTTGATTCAATCATTAGACTGTTTTCTTTAGGTGTAGCACAAAAATAATTACCTCGGTAGTTCCAACCCTGAAGTACCTCTTGGCTGGCAAAATTTGTTTTCCCTCTGCGACCTGAATTCCCCCTCGTCTGCTCCAATTTCCGAGCTTTTCTAAATTGCCATCCTGAAGTGTCTCCAATTCAATTTCAGCTTTATAGTATATCATACTATCTGACTGGGTCTCAAATACGTCGTTTTGAGCTGTTATTGTCTACGGATAGCAATCAACCACAAATAAAGACATGAATCTATTATTAAGCATGTATTATTTTCATTAACATTATTAATCTATTTTTTAAATTTATTTATCGTATTAAAAATGGGTGGTATCTTTCGTCATTTTTTACTACGATAAATTAAAAAAATATTATTATTATTATTATTTTTATTATTGTTATATTGTGGTATTAGTTGTTTTTAATAGGGAACTATTTCCCTACTCACGGTTACTAAATTTGCGTTGAAGGCATCAACGGTCGCGTTCGACAGACTTGAACTCGAGTTTTTGGCATCACACTGAGCTGATTTAGTCTCCACGCTTACTCCAGACTTTATCACTTCGGCGATTGTACCCACAAGAAGGCCGAGGAGTCGTTTGAAGTAATGCGGAAATATCTGTTAATTGCACCGAGAAAAAATCATTTCATTTACTCAATGAATTTTTTTTTTAAATTGTTTAGAACAGTAAATTTCTTTATTGAGTAGACAAAATATTTATTTGCTTTTAATGAGATGTTTAATTTGAGCCGCAAAAAGAATATTTTGCTTACTTCAAATTATAATTTATACATAAAATGCGAACAATATAATTGAAATCAAGACTTCAAATGTTCATTTATTTGATGGCGTCCGTTCGACTTGCTCCAATTGTTTCTTATAACTATAAATAATTTAACTGTTCATCAAATATCTGGTCGTGTGAGATAAATTTTCTATCATCTTAAAATATCATAACTTTGATAGTGAAAAAGAACAAATGAAGTTTGTTACCGACACAAAATCTGCGATACTTGAGAAGTTAAATGAGGTTTTTTATTTTACAGGAATTTGATAAAAGCGATGAACGAATTTTAATGATGTGATGATCTGAATGCAATAAATCCTACTATCAATCTGAATCTCAGCTGCAAATAAATATAGCCGTGAAGCTACTGAAAAAACGGAGAATTAGTCTTAATAAAATTCTAATTAATTCAATGTCACTATATTTTATAGAATTCGAGAACGATAAAATAATAATTAATATTACATTAAATATAGTATTTTATTAGCGGCTATTTTTATCCTGCACACAAAATAAAAAATTTGTGGCCACTAAATTTAATGAAATCTCTTTGGTTCAATGACATGTTTTCTGGAAGTACATTTAGCAACAAATTATAATAATATTTATAGAAAAAAAGGTATTTCAATATATCGGGAAAATAAATTAAAGTGCATTCTCAAAGAAATCGTAGTCTGCGCTGCCAAGTGTTAAATTACAACAATAATTGCGGAAAAAAATCTTGAGTATAATGGATGCCAAACGTATATCCAAAATTCGTTATTTCTCGCGCCTTTTTCAAAAATAAAAAAAAAAAACAGAATTTAAAATAAAGGAAGAATTCTGAAAAAAATTGATATGCGTTTGGAAAAATTGACAAATCATTTTCATTCGAAAAAAAAAGTTAGGTTATCAGGTAATTGGTTAAAAAAAAATTTATTCTTCAATTTATCAATTACATTTTCGAATTATTATTATACAAAATTACATGCTTGAATTTTTTCCGATTATTATCCCATCGGGAAGTGTTTGAAATTTTCTCTAAAACTCACGTTTGGTGGGTCTGTACCTATCATACACTGTTATAAAAAACTGAAAGTTTTTATGCCCTCAACTCGTAATCGAAATTTAATATACAATTGTGGTTTAAAGTTCATATACTTTTCCAGTAAAATTAAAGCAAATTATTAAAATTCAATTAGTTCTACTGTAAAAGTCAAGTATTTTTACTGTAAAATTAAAGTCAATTATTGAATGTGCTGTACCATACATTAATTTTATATTTTTTATTGGTTTCTTCCGTATGCCTTTTTCAGGCTTTTACGTTTTCCCTCTCCCGTTTTTCCCCGTTCCTTCATAGAGACCCCTCTAGAGTGTTGTCCGCAGTCACTCATTCTAATGCACTACTGTATCGCATTTGCACGAGGGCACAGGGAAACTGCGGAAAACCTGGCCGATACAGTCGGCTTTATTTTTACTGAGTTTCTACTGTATGAGAATACATTAGAAACTCAGAAAAACTGCCTCCCGCTCAGCAGTTGGCGCGCAAACCAGTGCAAGGCTAAGCGGTCACCCATCCAAGTTATGACCGCAAATAATGCTGCTTAACTCTGGGGACCGCCGAAGCCACACACCAACCGCGCGTCCACTGCTGTCGGTCATTAATTTTATATTAGACTTGTATATTAAATTTAATATACTAGTTTATGCATTAAAACTTCCAGTAAAAGTACATTAAATTTCAAGTAAATTTTTTTTACACTGTATATCCTTAATATTTTCCAGAAGTACCACGATTTTGCAGATTTTAAGAAAAATGTATCAGAGGTCGAAAGAAGAGACTATGGTTATGGAAAAATTACGCAAGTGTCAGAACATAAGCAAATAGAGCTATATTACCATCTTAATTTGTGTTAATAGTACATAGTAGTTGTATCTAGGCAGGGAAGAGAAATCTGAAATATCGGTTACGATCCGGTCTGGCGCGGCGGGATAGTGAAAAAAAAATCACGACGGATTCACGGCCCCGTGCCGATCACTCTCGGATTTGTTAAGCCGGGCGGACGCATTCGCCAGCCAACGTGTTCGTTATTCTATGCATTGCTGCGTGGTAGAACGGAAAGGCGAGAAAAAGTCTATTCGTTTTGATTTTCATTTCAGATCCAAATTAAAGAATTGAAATAAAATTAATAAATACGTACCAATAATGAGGAAAATTTGAAATTTTTTATAAATGAGATATATACAATAATATACCATACTAATATTATATAAGTGAATAATGTAAGACAGTTTTATGATAATTTATACAAAATTTCAAATTTTCTAATATTACAATTTTATTTATTTTATCAATACTTGAAACTTCGGAGATAATACAAAAAATATTTGTTTCATATACAAATGGTATGAATTATGTGATATAAATGTGGGTATATGAGATGAGCTAACGAAAAGTAAACGTACCTGAAAATCAGTTGGACAGTTACAGGGCATTTCGTCAATCATACGACAGCAAACATCGGTGCGCATCGATAACACCCCAAGCGTAACATTCAAATTACCGTTACCGGATATGTACTTGAAGTTTTTATAATTATTATCAGTAAAGACAAGATTCCAGACTCCGTTTCTCTTCACCAGACCACCGTCGAGAGCCTGTTCATTAATTACATAAAATATTATGTTTTTCAATTAAATTTTAATGATGCACAACCGGTACATTCCGTCAAACGTGAGTTTCAGAGAAAATTTCCAACACTTCGGGATGGGATAAAAATCAGAAAAAAATCAAGCATATATAAGGTGCTGAAATTATCGATTTTGCATAATAATAATTCGAAAATGTTATTGACAAATTGATTAATTAAAAAATTTATTCAACGAACCAGCCGATAGCCTAACTTTTTTTTCGAACGAAAATGATTTGTCGATTTTTCCAAATACATATGAACTTTTTCAGAAGTTCTAATTTGTTTTGATTTTTTTTTAATTTCGAAAATTGCGCGAAAAATAACGAATTTTGAATATGTGTTTAGCATAAAACCATTCATTACACTCAAGATTCTTTTTTGCCAAACGCATATCCTAAATACGTTATTTTCCGCGTATTTTTCAAAAACACACAAAAGAAATTATTCAAAATACAGAAGAAATTCTGAAAAAATTCATATGTATTCGGAAAAATTGACAAATCATTTTTATTCGAAAAAAAAAAAACGTTAGGTTACCAAATTATTTGTTAAACCGTTTTTTTAATTCATCAATTTGTTAATAACATCGTGGAATTATTATCATGTAAGATCGATCTTGTCAGCACCATTTTATATGCTTGTTTTTTTTTATATGTTTTATATGCTCGATTTTTTTCCGATTTTTATCCCATCGCGAAGTGTTGGAAATTTTCTCTGAAACTCACGTTTGGCGGGTCTGTACCGCTCGTACATTCTTAATTTGGCCTTGAATCAAGTAATTATCGAAATATTTGAATATGAATTTGCACAATTCTGACGAGCTCACCGTTTTAAACAGAGTTTCCATTTTCGAAGTATTTGCGTAAATCGCATAATACGAAGGTGACGGCCTCATAGCTCGAACTTTCGCGACTGTTGCTTCAGTTAATTCGTCAATGACGACTAATCGAATTATAGAATTACCAATAAGGTAATACAGCGATTGATTCAAGTCTGAAATTAGCTTAAATCATTAATCTGCCTCAGAGGCATTTAATTAGTAGTAATAGTACATGATTTTTATTAACCAATCTACTACACTGAGAGAAGAGTTTATTAACAGTTAACAAATCTTGGTTAAATATGGCGAAATGAACCAGTTAGTTATTCTTATTGAATTTCACTTGAGCTAAATAAAATTTGCTTGTCGCAAATGAAGCTCACTGACATTTGTTAATAGTTAACAAATCTTATTTGGCTCAAGTGAGATTCAATAAGAATAACTAAATGGTTAATTTCGCCATATTTAACCAAGATTTGTTAACTGTTAACAAACTCTTCTCTCAGTGGATATACTAGAGGATACGTGTGAAATTATTTGTTAATGAGCCAGCGAACGGGGTAATTCAGCACATTTTTCATGAACTTTGGGTGTACCCATATGGAAATAAAGCATATGCAACATATATAAAAGATTTATCCTAGATGTACAAGATATATAATTCACAAATTTTTTTATATGTCGGATATATTTTAGGATATATAAGAAATATATGCAAGTGAAGAATGTATCCACGTACATCCAAAATAATCAAAAGATTTATTTTTGTTATATTATCGTCCGAAAAGTTCTATATCTCAGATATATTTTCATATATATTTCTTTTCCATGGCGGTATTTACATAGGCGTAAGAGCAACTTTTGATATGTACATATGGGGAATGCCAGCTGAATTTTTCATTTTCTGAGCTTGACCCCCCTCAATAGTTTTGACAATTTTTTATTAATAAGTATTTGGAAAAAGAAAAGACGCGTATTTCTTTGTTTCTTTTAGGGCTACGACCAATATTTCTGACAAACCAATTTTCTGTACAAATTTGAATTTTTCGGTATAACGATTTTTTTATCGGTAATATCTTGAAAATGAACAGTACTATCGAAAAACGTCTAAGATAAAATTTGCTCAGTTTGCAAAGAGCTACATAACGCGTATAAAAAAATGTTATTTTAGTTTTCCAAAAATTTTGTTATAAGACGTTAAACATGAAAATATTGTTTTCTAAAAAACCATCACATTTTATAATTTCTATATAGTTACAAAAAAATTCTGTTCTAAATTACAAAATTTTTATAATTTTTACCTACTTATATAAAAATTCAATTGCTTAGAAATAGTCATAAAAAATGTTTACCATTCTGCATAGGGTCTCAAAAATTTCGTAATTTTAAACAAAACATTTCTGTAAGTATAAAAAATTATTAAAGAATGGCGGTTTTTTACAAAACGATCCGTTGATGTTTAACGTCATGAAACAAAATTTTAGAAAAACTAAATTAACTTTTTTTTTATATAGTTATGTAGCGCATTGCAAACTTAAAAAATGTCATCGCGGACATTATATAGGTTATAGATAGGACTGTCCATTACCAAGATATGAACGGTTAAAAAAATATGTATACCCAAAAATTCGATTTATGGTTTATTATGCGAACTTATTGTTATATTGTATAGTGTCGAAATGTTTTGTGGTACAGTGCGTGTAGGAAGTTTGTGTTTTGATTTAATATTTAGTAGTTGTGGGTTACATAGCGATGTGATTGATTCGAGGTGTTTTTCTGCAAACTCTATTTTTGAGTTATCGGTAAAAATTATGTAAATTATTCTTACCTCGTTCAGTCTCAAAAATTAAGGCAACATCGGTTGCATTTTTCTTTGACAACAAATCATCAACCGCTTGAACGTATGGAATAATCGTGGAATCTGTTCTTTTATAAATTATTGAATTGTCGATTGCGAGCTTCTTCAGTTTATCCCAACCGGTCCAGGTCATGTCCAGTATTAAAGTTACACCGTCAAAGAGAGCAGCGCATACTGATAATTGAGATAGTTCAATTATAAATAGTAAAGATAAGTGTACACTTTCGAATCAAAATAATATTTTGTTTAATGATAAATAAAAAAAAGATGAAACAATAATAAAAATTTAATTGTAGCATAAAAGCAAAAAGAATGCCGACTTGAAGTCACGTGCCACCAATTGAAGGAATAGAGAGAAGAGGCCGAGTGCTCGGAACGAGAGATCAATTTCTCTAATAATCATCGTGACATAATCGTTGACTCGCACCATAACTCTTAATAGTCTGATTCAATTTTGGTACTCCTGTAATACACCATACACTGTTAGAGCAGTCTGGAAGTTTTTATGCATAAACTCGTCAATTAAATTTAATTTACAATTGTCATATAAATTTAATGTATATTTATATTAAAATTAAAGAAAATTATTGTATTTAAAGAACTTTTACAGTGAAGTTAATGAGAATTATTAATGTTATCGTATCATATATTTTTTTATATCGCACTTGCATATTAAATTTAGTATACTAGTTCATACATAAAAACTTCCTACTTAATAAAAACTTGTAGATTAAATTTCTAGTCGCTTTCTTTTTCTCTCTTCTGATTTTATCCACTCGAACTTGTTGACCAAAATTGAACCAAAGATCGCCAACAACAGAAATAAAATTTTGAAAGATATTTAAAAAATTAGGAACCGTCTTAAATTTGAACAACTCGACAGATATTGTCAACATTTTTCACTACACAACACTGAATATAATTACATTTGTGTTGAAACTTTTAGAAAGCTAAC
This sequence comes from Ephialtes manifestator, assembly GCA_963970395.1. Lineage (NCBI taxonomy): Eukaryota > Metazoa > Arthropoda > Insecta > Hymenoptera > Ichneumonidae > Ephialtes > Ephialtes manifestator. The sequence continues at coordinate 9,323,572 of OZ019973.1, forward strand.
TCAAGTTTTGGAATTATCAGTACGATAACAAATAAGTATTTAGTTCGGCAAGTAACGATTTATGAAAAATGGAACTTGCAATCTCTTTTTCAGGAATTTTAAAGTTCTATAAAATCTTAAATTTTGTATGCATCATTTAAAAAATTGTACCAAATAAAAATAGAGTGTAATGCTTATGGATGCACGGTCGCGGTGGTGTGTGACCGCAGTTTGGCCACAGTTTCGGAAAACAGACGGTCTTGTTTTCCAAAACGGCAGAAAACAGAGCCGCTGATAGATGCAAATAAATAGATAAAAGCGGTGTAATTTCCTAGTTCTGATTTCTGAAGAAACAGGTATTTTGCGGAGAACACAAACACACATACACCGAGAAAGATATTTAGTAACATCAAAAAAGTTTGGTTTAATCAAATTCGGCAAATGCGGATGGTGAAAGATATATTTGGTTGAGTTGACTAAAAATTATCACTGACATTAAAGACTGGATTTCATTATTACAACTCAATATATTTTCGACCCAACCGATTAGACAATGCTACTGTTAAAATATTTCATAATTTTGATCATATGTTAGGTTGAGTGTTCTCAGTATGGGATTCATAACCAAATTGTTTGGTTGAGTTAACTGTACGTAACCTTGAAGAGACCGCAATATGGTTTATGAGAAAAAAGCAATAAATTTAATGTAAAACAAGAAAAGGTTCACTTGACTCGCGGCTGCAAACGTGCTGCTGAAATAATGTAAACTTCTACCACGTTGGATTGTTTGGTTGACATACTTATATTTCATTTTCGATATACCAAATATCTCGTAACCACGGCGCAATACAGAGTAGCTTTGACTAAATGGATTGGGCAAAATATTCGTATTATTTGGTCATGTTGAATAATTTTATAGTTATGGAATAAAAATATTTAGGCAAATTAATTAAATAATTCGATCGTTTTAAATCTATTCGCTATTCTGTCCGACTTTATCGATTAATTGAAACAGCGATTTTTTTTAAACCCACTAAATGTGCGGTTCAATCATCCTTGTTGTCTCCACAACGCTGACAGCATATACGATTAAGCTATAGTCAGTACGCCGGAGTAGAGACGGCAGTATCTATATCACATCGAAAATTTATTATATATTGCATTTTGACTGTAACAATGATAATACCAAAAATAATCGGGAATTTTTGAAAATTGTTGTAATGGGGTTGACACAATTATTTGCAAGTAAGTTATTTTTTTTCAGTACGAATTTGACTTCGTTTTTACCACGACATTTTGAAAATCGGTTGATAGCTAGTTTAGGTAACGTCATCTGGTCCGGAATCATGCCCTTTTATATTAGTTTATTACTTTAACATGTTTCCCGTGACTTTTTGTCTTTTCTTCATCTTCGATCTAAGTATCTTAATTCTCGATTGAAAGATTAATTTCGCTAACACTCCCGCAAGCAGCGTGTAATAAGATCGATTTTCAAGTATTCATTGTTTATTCAATTTGTCGGTACACTGAGAAAAGAAAATTGTTGAATTGTTGGAAATTTTGTTAACTCTACTGAATCTGGCATTCACAGGCTGTCAAGAGAGTGGACAATTAGGAGAACAAAACCTTGCAATTCCATTTAACAAACGATACTTTTGATTTAACTGAATATATGCTTGAACGGACAGAATAAACTAATACCCACTATAAACAAATAGGTTATATAGATATCACTTATAAATTATGGAGAATTATTTTCTATTGCCAAGCGTTAAGTTAAAAAAATGTCCACTTTTTCTTATCGCTAACTTACGACCTATCAACCTACCTACTTACCTAACGACTAAAGACGAGTACGCTAACCACTAGACCAAACCGACTATGCGAATGCCGAATCCTTTAATTCCATATTAACTGCAGCATAGTTATCAGATGGATTTAGACTACACTGTATCTTCGGTGGGGGATCAAGTTATTGATTTCGAATCTGTACTCCATACGTGATAATTCAAATCCGCAATTATAAGTCAACTAAATATATTTGTTTAGATTCACTATTTTCACTTCCCAGTGCACTGTTTCTACTGTACTACAATGTGAACTACAATGTTGAAATCATTCAATTCAACTGATGGAATTATACTATGAATCACGTTGACCGTCAAACTGATACAAAATCGATGAATTAACGAAATAAACGGGACCATTTATAGCAATACATATGTAATTCCTGTAACAATAGTTTAGCATATTGCATCGATTATTGATTTGATGGTTTTGTTCTTTGAAGCATTTTGGCTCGGTTGACGGAATAAAATATTAAGTTGTTATTAAAAAATCTCACCTGTTGCTTGAAAGCTCATGGTTTTAGTTGTTTTAACACACATTTAGTGAGCTCAACAATTTCATTTAGTTGCGGCAATTAATGACGTATTCATTCAACTGCACGTTGTCAACTGTTTGAGTTAGTTCATCGAATCGTTTATATTGTCTACTTAAGAGCATGTGATACACCGGTGAGAATTTCTTCGCCCAATATTAAACGCCTATAGCTCTGTCTCTCTCGCACTATTTTTCTTTTAATTCTCACAAAAAAACGACTGAATCGATTGTAGAGCCACAAGCTTAGCCCAATTGTACCATCCTTCCGCGTATTCCGTCAAAATGCAAGCCCAATCTGTGTTGTTTTTTGAGAGAAAACAGGTTTCGAAATTTTGAGGTGTGGTGGGGGAAGCACCACTGCCTCTGAAAAACATATTTAGTTATTTTGACTCCATCTGTGTTGAGTCAACCAATTGCAAGTCAACTAAATTTATTTACTTAATTTGACTACTTTCTTTTCTCAGTGTAAGAATCATCCAAATTTTGGAGAAGTAAAGCTGAATAACTCAATTACAATAGGCCAAAAGTTCATGAACATCATTTTGATTTTGCCTCCCTGACTTAACTACTTTAAATCGATGAAATATTTTTTCAAATGTATTCATTTGCAGGCCATTTTGGACCAGTGTTATGTTGCTGTTGATTGCTGTACACTTTGGACACAAATATACCAGTTGTATTAAAATAACGTCGGTATAGATGATTCAAACATGCCTCGTTTGATCTGAAAAAATTTTCTTCGACCGCAGTTTTTCAGCTGCGGATAAAAGTTACTAAACCCATTTCTCGGTGTAGGAGAGACTGGGCTTATTGTCAGGATCTGAGGTGTGAAAGTCATTCTGTTACTATGGTGTCATTTTTGCAGAATATTTGGGAGGATAGTTGCAGCCCGGTAACAGCATAATGACGGCACGCTATGCTGTGCTAAAAATTCATCTCTTCTGATTGTCAACTACCCAGATAGAATTTTGTGCCGTCGTGGCATGAAATGTCAGCACATTACAGGCACTGTGTCAGCTTGTGACGGACACGGCGTGGCGGTAGATCACAATCATGTGCGGCGTTATTAAGTAGCTTCGTGCCAGCACAGAGTGCTGTCCCCGCAATGGACTCACTGTGCAGTCAGAATATTGACACGTCGTCGGTTGAGAATCCGGTACCGTGAAGGCACACACACAACTTGGCGTGGCACCGTGCGTCCTGCTCGGACGCCCCTGTGGCGTTACACTGCCATTCCGTAAATAGCTTAGCAAGCAACACGGTGACGCCATGTATACATTACAGGACATGAAGTTAGGATATTAATGTGGCATCACGCTGTCAGTCCAATAAAGTTTCACGAAAAAGCGCAGTAATAAAACTGTGATAGAATATATCCAGCACAGCGAGCCACAGTTTGTCCTGACAGTATGCTACTGTGTCGCCACATCACCTGCCCCAAATAGACACATGCTGTCACCGTGCCGTCACCATGCCATCACGGCGTGCCACACCGAAAATTTCAAATTGTTTGTGCCTTGGTCAGTCGGCAGAGCCCGTCATGGGAAATCATGTTTTAGTTTTATTAATTCTTTGAAATCCGAAATTCCGAGTCGAGGAAAAAAGACAGCCTGCCGGCGTCTCTCTTTTCATCGAAGGAATACAAAAATTAACACCAAAGACCATCACCTTCAGACGATAGTTCCCTCAAGTGCAATCGAAATCGAAATATCTTTGCAGTTTTATAAGCACTTTGGCTTGAAATCGGTTGCGAGAAACGCTTTAGCCATTTGCCATCTAGCGGCATTATGCGAATCACCGATACATAATGCAAGTGATGGCTGATCACCCAGATATAAATATGGCGACACGAAGACGGCTCGTCGTATCGGTACCATCGTGCAGTTATGTGCGACCGAATGTTCCAGCGCATCGTGCAGTCTTTCTATGCTGCACGACGTGCTAGAACGGTGCTGACACAGTGCCGGCTTTAGCACCATTCCAGCACATCGTGCAGTCTCTCTATACTGCACGACGTCATACAACGGTGCTGGCACAATGCCGGATTCAGCACATTGTGCCATCACACTGTCGCTACATTCGATCGCACATAACTCATTTCTGACGTCACGCAGTCCCGGACGGCACTCAACGTGTTTCTTACTGGGCAACGTTTCGCATAATGCCGCTAGATGGCAAATGACTAAAACGTTTCTTGCAAGCTATTTCATACCAAAGTGCTTATAAAACTGCAAGGATATTTAGGATTCGACTGCACTTGAGGGAGCTATCGTCTGTAGGTGATGGCACTTGATGTTGATTTTTGTATTCCGTCGATGAAAAGAGAGACGCTGGCAGGGTATCTTTTTTCCTCGACTCGGAATTTCGGGTCTCAAAGAATTAATAAAACTAAAACATGATTTTCCATGGCGGGCTCTGCCGACAGAACAAAGCACAAACAATTTGAAATTTTCGGTGTGGGACGCCGTGACGGCATGGTGGCAGCCGGGCGTGCCATATCGAAAAATTTTGAACGCACGGCGTGCGTGCACGTGACGGTACTGTGACGGCACGATGCCGACGGCACGATGCCGGCATGTGTCTATTTGGGGCAGGTAATGTGGGGGGCAGGTAATGTGGTGACACAGTACCATACTGCCAGGACAAACTGTAGCTGGCCGTACTGGATATATATAATCACAGTTCTATTACCGCGCTTTTTCGTGAAACTGTATTGGACTGACAGCGTGATGCCACATTAATATCTCTACTTCATGGCCTGTAATGGATACGTGCATTCACTGTGCCGGATTCTCAACCGGCACAGTGAACGATATTAAACGATATTAAAGGTTCAATAAACCCTTGAGGTTTGATACATTCGAAGAGTAGACCCATCGTGTGTAGTCGAACTCAGGACAACTTTGCAGACGTATATACGCTGAGGCTTCAAAACACTTCCAACAAACGCTCCGTCCATTACCATTCGAATCGTTGGTATTACCATTTGAGTTGCTAGGGAAATAGAATAATCGATTGGTTGTGTCAACTCATTTCTTGGTTATGGCAACTAATCTTTTTTTTTCGTGCATAATAGCTAAACTCCGACGCACAGCGCTACGTTAATTTCATTATTTTTAGTTTTTTACAAAGTTTCCTCTATGAGGAAGCCAAAATCAATTAATATACTTCCTCATAGAGGTAGCTTTGTAAAAAAAAACCAAAAATAATGAGGAAACAATTTGGAAAGTTCTACTTTGCAGCTTTTTTATACTAAGAATCCGATTCTATAATGTAACTCTTGAAATTATTAGTCAATCACTCCAGTAATGTTATAAAAGGTGTGCATTATTTATATAAATGGATTCCGTGAGGGCCAAGCCATTTCATATAACCGTTGATTTTTAAAAGCGTTTGACCCTACTTGCCCCTGCTCCGAGTAGCCCCGGTCTCCCCTACCCGCGCATTTTTCTGGATATATTTTTCTCTACATTTAAAGTATTCTATGCACTATGGCATCAAAATATCGATTTTTTATTTTCATGAAAATATAATTTACTTCTATAAAGAAGCAAAATTATAATTAGTTGTGGATTAAATATTTTTATACAAAGGTTAATAGAGGGATAGGTAAAACATTTTCCACTTAATATTTTTTTTGCAGTGACGACTGGACTCGTTTGAATAAAAATGAGGAGAACAGTGAAACGATGATCTGATCGAAGAATCTGATGCAAAACAGAGCGTCACGAGGGTGCAAGAAAGTATATTGGCACAATTGCACTAATAACGAGAATTAGTCAATTAGCACACACGAAACGATATGCAAGTGCGATTCGATTATGCATGGAAACAGGTTTCACGCTGGCAGCCTCGATGTTGCATTAAAAAATGTTAATCACGTTACCTTCTTAAATATAGATATTAAAAATGAATCAGCAACACAATTTCGAGACAGTTTGTGCCTTAAAAAAAACATAAGTCGGACTTTAGAAAAAAAATTGTCGCGTAGTGCATTTGGTATTCAACCGTCCGTGATGTCAGCTCGCGTGTTGTTTAAGCCCAGTCGCACCAACGACAATCTTTCAGTGTACTGATTACAGTAGAGACGACATTGGCGATAAGAAATAGTGCACATATGACTAACGGACATTACGATGCAGGCTCGTCCCATAGGGCAAATGCTGCGAAACATTTTTTTTCTTACGAGACGTAACGCCTTAAAAAATATAATTTTTTATTATTTTATTTTATCACCCACAAGAATTAGACTGACTCTGATTATTTGAATCAAATATGTGATCTATATAAAATGAATAAATGTTTATGTTTAAGAAATAATATAATCGTTTATTTGAAGAAAAAAAACTAGGATAAAAAGTAAAACCTAGCACATTGCTTCCTCATTATTTTTCGGTTTTTACAAAGATTCATCTGCGAGGAAATATGTTAAGGTAGCTATGATATCGAAAATTTATTATATGTATATATATTGCATTTTGACTTTGACAATGATAATACCAAAAATAATCGAGAATTTGTGAAAATTTTTGTTGCAATTAGGTTGACACAATAATTTGCAAGTAACTGACTTCGTTTTTACGACGACATCTTGAAAATCGGATGATAGCTAGGTTAGATAACGTCATTGGGCCCGAAATCGTGCACTTTAATATTAGTTTATTTTAACATGTGTCCGGTGACTTCATTTTTTTTATGATACGCAAAAATTCGGAAGTATCTTTCGAATTCGCGGTACTTTTTATTTTTTCTCTATCATTGATCTAAGTATGTTAATTCTCGATTGAAAGATTAACGTCGCTAACACTCGCGTAAGCGCCGTGTAAAGAGATCGATGTTCGAGTATTCATTATTTATTCGGTTTATCGGTAAGAAACATCAAAATTTTGAAGAAGTAAAGCTGAATAGCTCAATTATAATAGGCCAAAAGTTCATGACCATCAGTTTGATTTGCCTTCCTGTAATAGCTACCTTTATCGATTTTGGATTTCTCATAGAGAACGCTTTGTGAAAAGTGAAAAATAATGAGAAAGGATATGCACGGTTCTAATTTGCATTGTTGTTTTAAATAAATATCAGGGCTAAATATTATTTCGTTTACATACAAAGTTGGGTTCGCC